>PVKA01003653.1:16761-107575 GCA_004027165.1 Ctenomys sociabilis | reverse complement strand
GGGAGGGAGGGAGGGAGGGAGGGAGGGAGGAAGACTCAAACTGCACAGCCAAATCTTTCTGATCATTCAGATGGCCCCACATTGTCCACAGCCCTGCAGGGATAGGATGCTAAATGATGCGGCTGCTGTTGATGGGACACTCGGGATGGAAGGCTCTCAGCTCTGCCATGGGCAGCACTGGGTTTAAACCCAAATGGTCAGAAGATCCCAGGTGAACACTAGCACTTGCCCAGCCCAGCCCCTCCGCTGCTCCCCTGGGGACCATCTAAAGTGCATCACAGACATCTCACTTGTTCTCTACGGTTACCAGTGCTCAGCAACACTTCCTCACTGTGCCGCCTACTCATCATGGGCTAGCAAAGGGTGGCTTAGAGTTCAAAGGACTAAAGGCTTATTGGGAGAAATGGGCTCACTCCAAGAAGACTGCTGCATTGGCTGTGGTTCCAATGTTGAAGCATCTGAATGCTTACATGAAAAAAAGAAGACATGCAATTGTGAAGTAACTCAAATAGTTCCTATTTTTAAGTCTAAGACATTCTGTCAGCAAAATCTCCCTGTCTCCCTCCTTTCCTCCTTCCCTTCTTCCCTTCTCTCTCCCTCCTTCTCTTTTCTCTTTCTCCCTCCTTCCCTCCCCCCCCCTTCTTCCTTCCTTCCTTTCTCTATTTCTCCTTCTCAGCTAACTCATGAAGGTCAGACAAGCTATGAAAAGCCAGATACTACATTTCTTACATAACCACTTGGTGTAATTTTTGTCACCTCACTGTCCTTTTATAATTTGATCTCAATACCATACAGTAAGGGGTTAAAAAAAAAAAAGAGCAATCCTTTCCTCAAAGTTAGGCTCAACTGTTTTTAGAATTTCTGGGAGCAGCTGAAGCTGGAAATTGGTCATCCAAGTGAGGGCAGGACAACGTCCCAGTGCCTAAAGCAGACCAGTCTTGAGAAAAGCATCCTGCCTGGACAATTCCAGCCATTAGTTGCTAGGCAATCTTGTGTTTATGACACTAACTTTGCAAAGGTATAAATAAATGCTCCTACCTTTGTTGTTCAGGCCTGTTGCCCATCAGGGAAACAGGCCTCCTCCTGACCCAGTGCTTGTCTCTTGTTTATGTTTTCCTCATTCCTTCCACCACTTTTTCCCCAGGTACCCCAAGAGACTAACAAGTCCCGATGCAAAATCTACAAAAACACTCCTCTTTCTTAGGGTTGCTTATCAAAAAGTTTAAAACCATTGGAGTTATCATTTACTTCCATCCTCTAGAACTCCCACAGGGCTTCTGCTTCAGGAATCTTTAAAGTGAGTGAGGTTTTAGTGTCAATTTGGTTGTCAACATGCAGAAAAACATAAAGGCTCAAATCAAAGATGCAATGCAACCTGGAAAAACTGAACATTAAGGGGAGAAGTTATTGCTTCAAGTGGGGCCTTCACTGTCAACCAGAATTTCTGTGCAAATTGTATAGACAGCAAGGAAAAAGTCAACTTTGCTGCAAACTGCCAAGGGAATTGCCTTATTCTGCCAAACATTCCAGATGGTTCTCTGATGGAGACTTCTGTCTCACACTTACACTTGTTTACTTCCATGAACATAACTCCACCAGGCACAGAGACAGGTACTTCACTGATCTACCGAATATGACTTTTGCATTACCTCATGTTACTTAAAATTTCAAGTCAGGGCTGATACTGTAATTTCACTGAGCACTTGCCTGGCCTGACTGAGGATCTGGGTAAAATCCCTGCATCACTACTCCAAAATAAATAAAATAATATCTCAAGCAAAGCAGCCAAAGAGGTACCATGTACTTCTTTAACCTGGAGTTTGAAGCTGCTGTTAAGTGAGCTTAAACCAATGAATGGCCTCGTTGCTATACAACCCAAGAAATCATATGCTTATAAAACAAGACATTAAATATTTATGGAATGTTTCAACACAAATCTTTGTACTGCCATACAAATAATCCATTTTGAGCTTGTCTTAAACCAGACATCTTTTCTTCACAAGTGGATCAGGAAGAGCTGCCCATGTACATCTTGTGTCCACGTATGACTGTTAAATATCTTTTTAAAAGTATTTAATAACTGTTGTTGTGAATTATGGACCATCTGTTAAAAACCCAAGATCCAAAAGTATACTGTCCCATTTTGGGCAGGCTTCATCCTACTTTTGTGGCAAAAGAGATTTTGGTGTCATCTGTAATAGACAAATAGATGAAAGCAGCAAAGGTGTGTGAACACAACTCCTAGCAGTGCTATGCAGAGAATTTGATATCAAACTGATACAGTGATGAATACGAAGTCAGGAAACTGGCTCTCGCTCTGGGGACCAGGCGATGCCACTCAATGGGATAAAGATTCTCGACTCAGGGTCAGAGCAGCACGGCAGGCTCCATGGATTCCCAGAGGAGATCTAAAAGGGCTTCTTTATCTCTGCTGCCAGAAGCAGTATTCAGAGACCACATCAGAGCCCCAATGGTTTGTTTGCCAACTGGAACGATCCTTCCCATCAAGGATCCATAAGCAGTAGCTGGCTGGTCAATGCACCAGGTGCCGAGAAACCCCTTCCACAAATAAGGCTCTGGTCTTGGATCACTGCTGAAGGATCAGTTAGCCCTCCGCCTGGGCTCATACTACCAGATGCATTTTGATCATGGATTATGAAAGGGTGTGGATCAAGGTAAACAGGACTATGCATATTATACCAGGTAGAGAGCCCCAGTGCTGGGGTTCATATCATATAGTCTTTTTCATCTGTAACTTCTCGGGAGGGGAAGACAGCACACCTGTCCACATCTCCGCTTCATTTCTGTAAAATTAGCATAAGCACTGCCAACTCCAAAACTGTGTGATCTCCCTTCCCATGTATGGACACTGAAACAAGTAAAATCTGGGAGAATCCTTGAAATTAACCCAGAGTTTCACTTATCAAAGGAAATAAAAAGGTTTAACATCTATCCAAGTGAATGAGAATTTATTTCATGTCTTGTTCATGTGTAGCACTGGATACATGAGACAAACACCCAAGAACTCTAGAATTTAATCTGAAAGAATGAAGATGCCTATAATTTGGAGCTCCAAGAGATGAATAATTTCTTAGCACAAGATTATTCATCCTTGGCTTAGGAGATAGCGTGGTGCTCTAAGTGCCTGTCTGGAAAGCACAAGGACTCAAGTTCAGTCCCCAGTACTGCATCCTGTGCTGGCCCTGGAACCCCATAGGTGAGTGTGGGCCACCCAAACCAGGTGTGGTGGTGCATGTCTGCAACCCCAGCACTGGCGAGGCTGAGACAAGAGGATCACTATGACCCAGAGCTGTGTAGCAAGACCCTGTACCAAATAAATAGATAAATGATTAAAACTTATTCATCCTTGTGGATCTGATTATAGAAGAACAATGGCAACGAGGTCACCACATTTATAGAATTATATGTACATTATTAAATAGTGCTCATCTTTAAGGGACCATCTACCACGATATAAAGCAAAACTTTACTTGAAGGATTAGAAGTTAAAATTTACTGCTTTTAATAAGAATTAAACTTAGTGTCTATTACAGTTTGTATCTAGTTTCCTCCTGCCCCCTGCCTCCTGCCCAAGCTTCATGCATTCATAGGGTTGCTTCTAAAGTTTGTCATTAATTCATGAGCCAGTACTGTGATTATGGGTGTGAGTACTGCTGGGATTATGGGTGGGAGTGCTACACCTGCCCGGGGACCAATAGCCTAAAAGCAATATAAGGAAAGGGAAGAGGCCTGCTCTCTGCCAGCGTTCCTCCCTTTTCCTCTTGCTGTTTTGCTCTGTGCTGCCGCCATGAGCTGCTGCCCTCTGCCATGAGCCAGCTGCATATGGACGGAAACCTCCACTAACTGTGAACTAAATAAACCTTTTCTGCTTTCATTTGTCAGGTATGTTGTCCCGGCAAAGAGAGAAAAGCAACCAAGACAGCGTCCTAAAATAAATTAAGAGGACCTCCCGGTGCTGAGGGAAGGCTTCACTTCCACCACATACTGCAGCCCTTTTCTTGGTAGAGAAGGAATCATCCCCAGAAATTACTGAAGAGGTAAGGGAGTGCTGCTTTGGACACAAGGCTCCCAGTGGGGAGACTTCGGTAAATATCAGAGTATCTCAGATAAACCACCCTTTCTTTCCCTTTAGTGGGAAGTGGAATTTATGACGTTTGTTTGGATCTATTAACCTGACTAACATGACGACATTCGATATGGAGTTCCGTGGACACAAATGCTTGCCAACGCCGGGTGTGGCCATGCATCTTAGCTTTTTCTACAAATGTCAGAGAGATGCCCTTGGTGCCCGGCACTGTCTGACCCCTCTAAGAAACCTGCAAAGTAGATGCGGATTACTGTCATGGAGAACCCGGAGACCGAGAGTTTACACGCCTTGCCCCAAGCTATCCAGCAAATTAGGAGTGATGTTCCTGCCATATGTACCCAAGACCAAGGCCATTCTCTTCCAGTCTCACTGTCCCCCTTAAACAAAACTTCTCTGTGCCACCATTCCCCACCCCTTTGCAACTTTTCTCTTTCTCTCGACAATGAAACCCCACATTTGAAGATAGCAGACAGCCTGGCTGTTCTAAGCGGAGCTGTGGGGTCTCCTGAGGCTCCCCTGACCACCTCGAGGCCCCTGCTTACCTCCTGCTTCCTTCCACCCTCTTCTTCCCCAAAACAGATGAAGTCAGCAGTTTGATCACAACAAAAACACTAAATACCACTGGAGTACAGAATATCTGCATATTTGCAGTGTTGATTGAATATGCAATAGGGTTATAAAAACAGAACAAACTCAGTCTTCATGGGTAGTTAAGTCAGATCTATGCTGGTTTGCTAATCTGCCTTATTAGTAACGGACTTTAAAATACTATTCCAATTAATCCTATATATTCATGCAGATAATCCCAAGGGCAAGATAATCCTTAGATGTTCTATCAGTCTGATTAGTCAATCAGTACCCATCAAAGCCTATGTCAACTGCCTGTCATCACTTGTCTCCAGGCCAGAATTTCCTTCCACTCCTAAAATACCACTTTGCCTGCTTTGCATCCACTTGGAGCTTAAAATGTGACCAAAATTTCTCCCTTATTAAACTTCATATTTGTATAGAACCACATTTCTCATGAAACCAAGTCTACACATTGGCTACACTTTTACATTGCTTTCAGCTCTTCAATCTGTGTAGAAAAGAAACCCCTTCAATTTTACACTCCCTGAACAAGTCCCATCTCTCCCCTGTGACAATAACTGCTTGTTTGCATTCCTCTACTAAACCACTCATGTAAACGGCTGCAGTCCAAGTCATGCTGAGCCTCCACTGTGCTGCTGGCTGTTCTAGCGAGTCTTCAATTCTGCACACTGAGGCATCGTTCTCTCAGCCCAGTGTATCCTTGGCTCTTTCCCCGCCCACTTCCTGCCTACGTGGGTCAGTGCAGCCCAGCGCAGACACTCTGCTCTGCCCGTTTCGGTCCACACTGTCTCATGACTCCTAGAGTTACCTCCGCGCTGCATTTTTCTTAATAAAAAAGTGGACTTCATAAAAACATTCTCATGCCTCAGTGGAAAAAGGAAGCATCTCTACTAACTGTTCTTAGTCATTAATCTGTGTGAAATTACTTTATGTAGTGCAGGGTCTACACAGATTGGACTCGCAGTGATCCTCCTGTTTTCAGCCTCCCAAGCGCTGGAATTACATGCGCACGCCACCACGCCCAGTCTCAATACTGTTCTGGGAGCGGGGCTGGCACTCCAAAGATCTAACCCCAGTTCTTACTTCTGGCTAAACAGGAAATACACTTTTAAAACTGTGCTCACAACAAAGTAGAAAAAAGACAAAAAAGCAAAATAAGGAACCAAGTAGTAACACATATGATCAAGTCCTGTAAAATCTCACATTAAACATGACCTTACATGCAAATAAAATTTCACCCCTAGCAATAAAGCAGCTACCCTGGAAGCTAACAGGAAATACTATCAACTTGAAATGTTAATAAAAAATTATGTTAAATCATAGGAAAACAGCAAGCCTTTTTATTTTCCAGCTCTTGAAGAATATTTTAATCATGCAAAAATCATCATAATATAATGTAGGCACAATGCTAAAACGTTACCTAAAATGTAGTGGTTTTTATTAGTTTTACAGGATATATATTTGGTAAGAGTTGTTAAAAATAATTACTCTAAGCAATGTCTAAATATATTATTTTAGAAACAATATTTTGAAAAACAGCAAGAAGCAACAGAAACCATTGCTCTTTATACATTTTTGGCATAACGCTGCCATACATTTACAGAAGCATAAGATAAGCATCTTACAGTACCATGCAGATCCAGAAACTGGTTACAGCTTGTACTACGCACACATGGTATTGGTGCTGACAAACAGAGACTTCGCACAGCAGCAGAACACGGAGCGCACATGGCCCAGGGGCCACAGGAGAGCCGGGGCTTAGGCAACAAGTAAAGCACTAGAGAATCAGAACTGTAAGAATCAGAACCATTTCCCTGAAATACAAAGGGCATACAGCCAGGGTCCTAAGAAATAAGAAAAGGCAGAAAGGAGGGAGGAAGAGAGGGAGGGAGGGAGGGAGAGAAGGGGAGGGGGGAGCGAGGGAGGGAAGGAGGGAGGGAAGCAGCCAGGCAGCAGGCTTCTCCGGGGTGTCTCAGTCACAGCACCGTACACACCAAGCCCGCTCGTGGCAGTGCAGGAGCTGGTGGGCACCTCTCCCCTACCCTTTCTACCACCCACTCCTCTCATCTATAGCCAGTTTCTCAATTTAGCTCTTCTAGTAAGACTTCCAATACAGGAATCAAACTTGGAATCTGCCCCTCTGAGGACTTACACCAGCCACATCAAAAAGGCACCATGGGGTCGGCAGAAGGCTAACAGCACTGAGGGGATCCGCTGCCCTGCCACCCTGGTCCCCTTGGCCCCAGCAACACAGAGCTCCTGAGCATCTCTGGACCCTTCCTCACCGGCTTCCAGCACCTCTGGCCCACTCACAAACACATGTGATTGTGTCTTTATTTCTGTGATTTCTTGTTACTATTTAATCTTTCAGCTCATTTTTCTTCACTTCAAACTAAATCCTAGCAAAGGAAAAAAAAATGCTCATTTAACTAAGTGCCTAACATGGCACATTTCTTAGCCCAAAGCTTATTTAAATAACTTATCTCTAGGTAATAAACTGTTCCACAAACTCCTTTACAATTTAAAAAATGAAAATATGATAAACATTATAGTTTATTTTTCCATATGGTTCTCTAATGTAGGATGCAAAAGATCTTTTAGCATAACAATTGAATATTAATGCATTTTCTTGAAATCACTTTATTAAAATATATATATAGATATGAAAGGACAGCTCAAAAGGAACTCTGCTTGAAGTTGAACTGCGGGGTGACGGTGATGGTGGTAGTTTGTTTCCCATGAGCGATATATAGATACAGGTATAATTTACATAGCAGATGCTCAATTGCTAATTTTCTAAACAACTACAAAATAATGGAAACTAGATGACAGAAGATACTGCATGAAAATTACTACCTGTTAAAATTGTGTGTGGAGATCACAGAACTGGGAGCTGGTGGAACCGTGATCTTAGCAGCTGAGACTCCATGGTGCCATGGGCCAGGCCTGGCCCATCTCCCCAGGACACCCACCCATGTCTAGTCAACTTTCTCCTCTTTGGACTCTACTCCCAGCAGCACTTTGGGCCATAATCCAAAGCACATCATTAGATTGTCCACACAAAAACTTGCATTCAAGAAGATACACAGATAAAGAAGCCTTTCCCACAAGCAGCTGACAAACCCCACAACAAAATGCTTTTTAAAGTATTTGGTTCAGGGTCTCACTATGCAGCTCAGACTCGCAATGATCCTCCTGCCTCAGCTTCCCCAGTGCTGGGATTATAGGTGGGGCAAGAGTGGCATGTGGTCCAAGGGAATGAACCCCAGTCCCTACGCTTGCCTATGCAGGCACTTAGTCTGCTCCGTTATCTTGCCCGCCCTAACTATCTGTATTAAAGAACAAGAAAACATAAATTACCTGCAGCAACTAAAACGTATAAAGTGAAAATTATAGTACACAGGAACACTAAGAAAAAGCCTGAATGTTACAACACAAGTTAACCTCTCCTACCCTAAGCCCTTTTTGTCAAATATAACTCACTGCTGATAATGTTTAAGTGTATTTCTTTATGGACAAATGCTCTTATGTCAAATGATAATTGTTCCAAAATAATAAAGCACCAAGGTAAATGTCATTAAAATAGCTACTATTCATGCATTAGGAAGTTCCTTACGACAACACTTTACAGTGAGTAAAAACGTGAATTTCTGAATGAAAACCCCTCACGTTCATTAAGGCACGACAGGATACCTCCAGGCATTCACAAAACTCCATGATTATTCATTTCAATAAAAGATTGCCAAAAACAATCTGTCCCCAAACACAGCCTGCAGGGTGGGTTGGTAACCAGAACAAGGCAGGAGGCAGGGAAGTACTCGCTGTCACCCTAGACCTTATTCACACAAATCTGTTCCTCTACATATAGCACAGACCTCAACGCTGAAGAGGTTGGCAGATGCACGATCCTAACTTGCTAGGTCCAATACCAATTTACACCATCTTTCTTTACAAACACACCTACATCTGAAATGATCCCAGCATTTCTCCTTCCATCTTACCTTAGATGTAACACACAGACCCCGAGGAGAAAGGAGAATTTGCTACATGGAAAACAAAACAGAAATCTTCAAAACCTAACAAGCGATTGCCCACTCACCCTAAACAGACATTAAAGACTTGCAGGTTTAATTAGCAAAATTTGGAACATTCTTTTCTTGGGTTACAAAATACAAACTTTAGAAGAGCCTCCATTATAGTTTTAAAAAATTCCTTGACTTAATTCCTGAATGTACTACAAACTCAGTCATAACTCTATTCATAGACTTGAGAAACTTAATGGTAAATTAACCAAAATTGCCTATTCATAAATCTAAACAATCATGAACACTCGGTGTGGAAGTTTATTTCTAAAACTAATTTCTTAAAAACTCAGATGTAGCACTGTACTGGTTTTTCTTTTCCATCCAATCATCTTCTCATTCAAATTAAAGTTTAAAGCTACAAGCCAAGTAGGTAATTTCATAAGATGCAAAACATATATACTACAATGGGTTTTATGGTATCTTGCTATGGTTATATTTTAAGAACTGAGCAAAATCTCTTAGAACTTCTCTAGGAACTCCTGAGTTGTAGACTTTATCTTCTCCTTGAACATGGAAAAAAACACCTCAAAACCAAAACCAAAACCACCTAAGATCTCAACTGACAGTTACACTAGATTTAGAGAAAGCAGACAGATCTTCATTCCTATCACGATTACTTTGAGTTTAAGGTTGAACTTAAAAATGTTAATGTTACAATAATCTTAACATTAGAAGTTCCCTACTACACAGAAATATTTTATCATTGTCACTTTACAGTATTGCAAAATAATTTCACATATATGATCTTTGATACATGAAAGCACAAAATGTGAGGGATGTATTGGACAGATCAGACATATACATCTACTTGTCATGATAGGCAAGCTTGCACTTTATTGATAGCCAGTATTTACTGTCCTCGCAGCCAGAAGCACGAAATGTAGACTACGTATCTGCAGATACTCGACATGGTTTCTAGCTATGTGGCCACGCTCACTGCATTTTCTGCAACACATTCTCAGCAAATCTCGGCAAGCATATGGTAGTTTTTAAAAATACAAAACCCGGGAGTTAAACCCAGAGGCCAGCTTCATATCCAAGCCACATAAATACCTATCTCTAGATCTTATTTAAAAAACTATTAAATGTACAAAGTATTCTTAATAGAAAAAATTCTATCTGCAAAAGGAATGATGCCCCCTTGCTTGTTCTCCACTAAATATTCTCTTTATTTACAGATTAAATGTTAAGAAAACTACCAATATCAGGTATGAATATGCATTTTAAAAACATCATGGAAAAAAGGCCACTAATTTATATGGAAGCCAGGCAATTCTCCCCTTGAGATAAAACATTCTCATATTAAATGGTATGACCTCACGCAATCTCTAGAGAACAATACTCTAAAAGCTCAGCTGTTAAATGCTTTTCCTTCCAAAAGCTCTGCTATGCAACAATTTATAAGTAGTTGAGATTATATCTGATAACTGTTTAATACTTAGCACTGGGTCACATACTGTAATACTCAACATTCAGAAAGTGGTCCAGACCCTTATCCTGTATGTAAAATTTGTAAGATATATTGAATTACAGTTCAGCCCAAATTGACAATATACAGGCATCCTGAATCCTTGTGGAACTGTTCAGATCTATGCGGACATTGTTCTAAGTACCACAAAAAAGGGTCCATGTATTTCTTGAATGTAAAAAAAAGAAATAGAAATTCAGACCTATATGATTAAATCAAATAGCACACAAACAGTATAAAGCAAAAATTGACATGTTTTGGGAACTAAAAATGATCAAGCATTCTACAGTCTACTTATTGGAGTATGATATATGCAATATGACTGCCACTAAGGGTCACATTAAAAAAAAAAAAAAATCACAGTTAAGCAACTGGGATGGTTTTTGTGTACAATCCATGGTAATAAAATCCCAATTCTAAAGGCCTCCTATCAGTGCTATTTTCTAAGAAATGCACTGCTGAAAGTGTGGATCAATAAAGGCAACAGATGATGATATAATGTGATTCAAAATATGAGTTTTAAAAGTTCTTTCTAAGCTTACTGGAAATGCCCTAATCCCAGCATTCTGAGAGGCTCAGGCAGGAGGATTACAATGAGAGACTTAGAAAGATCCTGCGTCAGGAAAGGAAAGGAAAGGAAAGGAAAGGAAAGGAAAGGAAAGGAAAGGAAAGGAAAGGAAAGGAAAGGAAAGGAAAGGAAAGGAAAGGAAAGGAAAGGAAAGGAAAAGAAAGGAAAGGAAAGGAAAGGAGAAAGGAAGGAAGGAAGAAGGCAGGAAGGATGGATGGATGGAAGGAAGGAAGGAAGGAAGGAAGGAAGGAAGGAAGGAAGGAAGGAAGGGAAAGAAAGAGAGAGAAAAAAGAAAGGGGTTGGGGATAGAGTTCAGTACAAAGGTCTTCAGTTCAATCCCTCATTTGGGAAAAAAAAATTCTTTGGGGATTAAAGTAAATAGAACTCCTCTCAAAAGCTTAAGAGAGAAACTCAAAAGGTCAACATTTTTCTAACTGAAATAAGGTGAAAATGTCTCATCTACTCATTCCTTGTCTGTATTTGTATGTACATTTTCAAGTTCTCATCACAGTGCTTGATTTCCATGGTGGGTGAATTAGTAATAGTGCTGTAGGAAATAAAACTGGTCATGACCAATGTTATGTAACATATTAAGTACTCATCAGAACTGAGTATATGGAATTTCAAATTGTTCTCAATTTCAAAGTTGCATATTACATAAATACACATTTTTTCAGGAGCATTGGGAACTAAACAATGTTAGTAAATTCATAATTTACATAACACCAAGATATTAGCAGTTGAGGGACTACTGCTTATCGACAGTGCAAGAAGAGGCATGCCTTTTAAAAATGATTTGCCTCCTCATTGTTTAATGTTTCAGTCATCTGCACCCTGAAGCAACCACCAAATCTTTTTTTTTTTTTTTTTGGTGGAACCAGTGATTGAACTTGGGCCCTTGCACCTGCCAGGGAAGCGCTTATTCTACTGAGCCATCTCTCCAGCCCCAAACCACCACATCTATATAGGGTAGCCATAATAAGCAAACTACTTCTTTTATAACTTCTGCACCAAAATTTGTTTTTAAGCTTTAATGGAGAAAACATTATTATTATTTTAAATAAAGATTTCTGAAACCATATAATTAAAAGTCCTCTCTGTCTCGCTCAGATGTCAGTACAGCAGACCACTCAAATGTATTAGAAACGCACATGGCAGCTGAAGACTGGAGGCCAGGGTGGTGGAGGTGACAGGGAGCCACGGAGAGCCACTAAGGGGGCTGGGTGGAGCAGAGAATCCAATGACATCCATTTCACTATCAGACTCTAAAACTGAGCCCTTGGAGGTGTATAGTCAAAGAATCCAAATCATTTTCTGAATACATTTGAAATGACCAAACTCTTTCTTCCAGCTTCAAAATGGATTTACTTCCCCGATTTGCTTCACTCTACTCTCATCTCTCAGAGCAAAGTATTTGATAAACCAAATAGTACATGATTTTTCTAGATGTCTTGAAAATAACCTATCATACAGAGAATCTGAAAACACATCCTAAAACATTCATTCATAGGCTCTCACCTTAAAGCTTATTCTATATCCAATTCAATGTGATCCAAAAATTAAGAAAACAACAAAATGTTGACAATGGAAATCACAAACAGATGGCTAATGCATGAACATGACCTTGACCCTCTTCTGGAAAGTAACATCCTAGACAATGTTTCCCTCCGGGTTGTGGTTTTTCTGTCATGGAACTTCATTATCGGACCTGGTACTCTCAGCCTTTGCGCAGTCTTCACTCTGATTGTTACCTTCTTCATCTTTCTCTGGCAGGGAGGAACCCTCCATTTTTTCTGTGGTGTTCTCAGCTGTATTTTCAGGTTGTGAATTTTCACTGTCTGCCCCACTGTCCTGTGAGTTTGTGGGATTTGCAGGGTCGCTGCTGGGCTCTGGTCTGGGCCTCTCGGTCCCTTCCCCAGGCTCTTTGGGGGCCACTTTCTTCTCTTCGGCTGTTTTGTTGCTTAAGTGAACAGCTGTGGAGGGATTTTTGGAGTCCTTGGCTTTTTTGTGCCCAGAAGTCTGCGCGCTGTGGCTGGGGGCTGGGGGGGCAGCCGCTCTCTGGCCCTTGGCTTCGGCCTGATCCTTCCTCGGTGGCCCCCAAATGAAGTTCTCTGAAGGTCTATAATGTTTCTGGGCAAACCGCAGGAGCTTTCGCCTTTCTCTCCTGTCTCTGATGGTGTAAACAAAATACTCCAGAGCACTCTGCTTGATGTTGGGAATGGTGTTTTCCACAAGTGCCTCGTGAAGGATGAATTTTACAAGTGGAGACTTGAAACTTTCGTAGCCAAGCTCACCGAGACTTTTTAGAATGCGGGTGATTCTTAAATAATTGTGTTGAGACCTGGAAGACAGGATTGGGTAAAATGAAGGGGAGCTATGTGGGGGAAAGCAAATGGTGGAAATTCTAGAGCAACATTTGTAATGGTGGCGTAAGACCAAGAACTAGCCATTGCACTGACTTTTAAAAAGTCATCTCATACTATTGTGATTAATCAGAATCTGTTGATGGAAAAACTCTATACCTTAAAGTAATGCCAATCTATGTGAAACTAAATGCATACTTTTTTTTAGTTTATGATAAAAAAATATTTAGAGTTTATCCTCACTGACGTTGCACTTTGGTGTTGTAGTTGTTGAATTCATTAAGGATGATGCACTAACAGAACATTTACACTAGATACCCAAAGTCACCTGGGGCATTGTATCCTTTCCTAGCACCCCAAGAAGGATACAGGAGGCTGGGGAGATAGTTCAGAGGTGTTAGCACCTGTGTGGAAAGCACAAGGACCTGGGTTCAATCCCCAGTGCTGGGGAGGCTGAGACAAGAAAATCACTTGAGGTCTAATCTATGCAGTGAGACCCTATACCAAATACATAAATTAGATTATTTTTTTAAAGAATGGTTATGGGAAAATAAGATATTTTGAGATAGCCAGAGAGATGCCTTTTATTACAGCATACTACTATAATTGTTAGGTTTCATTAGCTGTTAATTTCTTACTGTGTGGATGCTATCACAGGCATTGATGTGTAGGAATAGCGGACAGAGCACACAGGGATCTGTGTGGTCACATGTACTGGGGATCTTGGAATACATCCCCACAAAGAAGGGGGGCCTTCAGCACCCGCACCACCCCCACAGTAACCAGGGTTCAATGCATAGGCGTTAACCAGGCCCTTGGTGCCAACTGGCCCATAAGCCAACTCACAGGGAAAGCAGCCGAACACCCTTCATAAGAACACTTCTGACACAGAACACAAAACTGCCTCACTTGGTGGAGCGCAGCTTACCAGCTCAGAGTGTCTCGGGGCAGTTGTACGCTGGCTCTGTCTCTTAGGCAAATTATAATCACTGTGTCTAAGTTTCATTCTCTTCATTTGTAAAGCAAAAAAACTGGCCCACAACTAACTGGACTGTTGTAAGAATCGAGTGAAATGACACATCTTTAGGGCATATTTTTTTTATAAAAACAAATATCAGATACTATTTTTAAATATTATTTCAGTAATTATGACCTATTGCTACTGAGACTCTATTTGTACCTGTCCTAATTTAATAACTTAATCCTCTTCCATTGTGGCAAAGTTCAATACCTCTTATCTTAACCACCAAATTATAAGTACTATTTCTGGTGGCCTCATTCCAATGATACTTTGTTCCTAAGATTACACTAATCTTTCCTCTCTGTCTCTGTCTCTGTCTCTCAAAATTCAGGCCATTATTGGATTAACGCTTTCCAAATCTGTTTTGTGGCTTTGTATAACCTACTTCCTCAACTTCATTCAGATCCAACTAACTTTATTACACATGCCTGGCCAAATTCTAAAGGTATCGACAGACACCAATATTGATCACATGTATTGTCAACAGCCCCAGAATTAACTTACCCAAGACTGCCACACAACAAGCATCAGCACTTATTTCTAACTTCCTTCATACCTGTCTTATATCTCAGGCATTGAGCTTTTACTGGTATTGCATGTGCCTACTCTAGCTTCCAAAGATGCATGGAGTTCTTACTCAGGATAAGAAGTTCTTTGGGAAGAGTATAGAAAGATGTTGATACATGATTTGAATTATGGAAGCAAGCATGGTTTTATGATCTTACACTTTAATCAGACAAAATAAATCTTTTTGTTTTTTGTATTTTAGGGAAGTCTACAGGGTCTTACTACTAGATCAGACTCATAGTGATCCTCCTGTTTACAGCTTTGCAAGAGCTGGGACTTACAGGAACACACCACCACACCCAGTCTCAATTACCGTCTCAGCATGTCTCCAGGAGTGGAGCTGGCACAGCAGACCTGGGGATCAAACCTCCAGCCCCTGTGCCCACCTGCAGGCGCTTTAATCCACTGAGCCATTTGGCTGGCCCAATAAATCTTAATTATTCAGATACTAGAAAAGACAAACCCAATAACTTTTATCATCTATATACTTTGACATATTTACCAGAGAAGTATTACCTTAAGATTCAATGCTTTGAAGTCAAAAGGATAAAATACAGTAGAGAAGTTTCAGTTTTATGAAGCAGTATTTTTTTTTTTTAGAAAAGTAGTCTAAACTTATATAACTTGGATAAACTCAAGATAATGCGCCACTTAACAAAAGGACTGACTTGCTACATTCACAGAGAGTTTGTATATTCAAAAACCTTATTGTCAGAACTGCTCAGTAACATGTGCTACAGAAATCAAAGGGAAAGGATGAACAGAAAAGAAGAATGCTCACATCAGGTGCTATGTGACAAAAGAGATGCTGTGTTTGCAACCAGCTCATCGCCACATGATTGTCTAAGATGAATCAATTTAAGTCTCTTGTCCACCTTTTCTCATAGCTACACATTCTCCAGTTAAAAATATTTCCAAAGCAGTATAAAAGGACAAAACCTTAGGGGGTGTAGAACCTGGGAGTGACTGAGGTGGGCAGGCACACCGATGAATCCGTGCACATGAGACCCATTCTTCTGTTGAACTGTTAGGCAGTCATCTTCAAGCATGGGGGTAAAAGCACTTGGATGGAAGAAACTGGCGATCAGGCCTCCACAGTGAAACGACAGGAGGAATCAGCTGCATGCTTCATAGAACGTGAAATGCATGCCACAGGGAAAACATGGGGCAGAGCCGGGCGCTGGAGTGCTGGGAGCGGAGGTCTTGGGTGGGGTGTCCAGCAGACAAAAGGGAGGAACTGGGCTTCCAAGCCAAAGCAAGGGCAGAAAACAGGGCAGCGCTGCCAAGATATCTCACGGGCAAAGTCAGCTCTTGCTTCTCATGACAAGCAAGACACAAGAGAGAGAACATGAATGTTAGAGACAAATGGACCCGGGGAGATAGCTCAGTGGAATAAGTGCTTGCCTGCCAAGCACAGTGTCCTGAGTTCAATCCCTGGTACCACCACAAAAAAAAAATTAAAAGAAAAAGAAACAATTATAGGACCTAAAATATGTCTCCTGAATACAAGCTGGTGATGAATACAACCAGAAATACTTCTTAGGGGTTAGTCTCTATGCTTATACTTCATATCTGAAATTTTTTGCTTTCTTTAGCATAGTCAGCAGTATAGTCCATATTATATCATTTTACTTTGATTCAGTATTTCTCTGTTGCTCAGCTACAGAATATATAAATATATTCAAGTTCCCTGACTATTCTAAAAATCTCAAGGTGTCATACAGATCAAAACTTGGATAAGCTATGACAATCAATAATAAATCAGAGGGCTGGCCAAATAGCTCAGTAGATTAAAGTGCCTACAAGCAGATATAGGGGCTAAGGGTTTGATCCCTGGGCCTGCTGTGCCAGCCCTGCCCCTAGGGCACACTGAGAAGGCAATTGAGACTTAACCAATCCCAGCTCTTGGGAGGCTGTAAACAGGTGGATCACTACAAGTCTGATCTAGTAGTGAGACCCTGAACACCCTGTCCTAAAATACAAGAAAAAAAATAAAATAAAATAAAAAGAATAAATCAGAAAGGGACCTGACTGAAGAAGCAAAATAAATAGATATTTTCACATCATCTCATGTAATTTGTTCATTTGTTCAAGTCCAGCCAATAAAATTTTTTGGCAACTCCATCAGAGGTGAGACTGCTTTCAGACAGATTCCAAGTCCAGAGCTGGAAAGGGCAAGAGAGACACCAGTGGTGGAAGGAAAGGTACCCAGATGAGCACACAGTTTAGGCTCCTTCTCCCAACCATTAAATCTTTTAGAAATGGCTTTGTCTCTAACTGTACATTAGAGGATCTGACAATAAAACTCTTAGGGGGGAATTCAAACTGCAGATGTTATTTTGGCCCAGATTTATTCATTCAAAAAATTTTCTAAACAAGATCTTTATTCTAGCCAAAACCTATGAGGATAGGAAGAACTTTTATTTATTTATCTTTTTTTTTTTTTGGTCTTTTTGAGACAGGGTCTCACTATGCAGTTCAGGCTGGCCTTAAGCTCACTTTGTAGCTCAGGCTGGTCTCGAACTCACAACAATCCTCCTGCCTCAGCCTCCCGAGTGCTGGGATTACAGGCCTGCGCCACCATGCCCGGCTCAGGAAGAACTTTTAAATGACAAAAATGAGCACATAGGAAATGAGGAATTAGTAGGTCTCTTTCAGAGGTTTGTTTTAACCGTGTGTCAAGTCTACAGGCCACCTGGACATAGCTTCTTAGGCAGTGTGTCACCAGGGCTTAGAAACTTTGCCCAGAGACAGTTCCCTCACTGCTTAGGCAGACATCTGTATAAACCTACTCATACTTCAAGTCCTCTAGATAAATTTGATTTGTATAGAAGTAATGAGGTACTGGATCTTCCAGTCAGGATCATGAAGCTTTATGACAAAATCTTCAGTGTTGCAGTGTGAGCTATCATTTTATGAGTGTCAATTACAACTAACAATGTAAAAGCATGAAAGTTCTAGAAAGATACAAAAAATTTGGATAACTGATAGAACAATTATTTTCAGCCAAAGAGGAATTGGTTAACTTAGTTTTAATTTTTTTCCCTTAGAACATGTCTGATTTAGCTAATTATAATGTGCTAAAAAGTGCTATAAATCTGTAGGTTTTATAGTCCAGCACTCATAAGCTACCCCATAATTAAAAAGAAAAAATAAAAGCTAGGTTTTGTATGAAGAAAACATTTTTAAAAATAAACTTTTGTCACAAGTATTAATGAAAGTTATAAATATACAAGCAAAAGAATACAGCAAAACAAGTCGAAATAGGCTGTGCTAAATATTTCTTTCTAGGTCTTGAGATTTATGAACCAAAATTGCTTTTGTTTCTTATCTAAATAATGAAGATAAATTACAGTTTTCTTTTGTTTTAATAAAGAGGACAGTCATATTTCCTTCTTATAAAATGACTTTTATATACTCTAGGCTTAATTCATGGGCTACAAATAACAAGATGTCAAGAGTGAAGGTGGGCACAATAGACCTTGTCCCTAAAAGCCTACAGCTTAGCAGAGGGGACACAAAAAATTATACATAAGCCAAAGCCCTAAGTTCCAAGACTTAACATAAAGACAGCGAGGGGCTATACTTGGCTGCAGGCGGGAGGCTGCAGGAAGAAACAGACCGGAAGCTGAATAGCTGTGTTTCTGTTTGGAACTGGGGTCTTTAGTTGTCGCTGTTTTGGTTTGATATACAGCAAAGAATAGAACGCATTTCAGTTTGGCTTCCAAATCCAAATTACCTACCCAACTACTACCTGCCCTGAGGCTCTTTCGATCTCTGGCCAGAGGACAGTGTCACTGCCTCACCCCGGGGGTTTGACTTACTCATTCAGATGCTGAAATCTTTCTTGCCAGTTAACCGCCCGGGCGACATTCCCCGTTTTATCAATCAATTTGATTCCAAAAAACTCTAGCATCATTTTATAAGCCAGGAGGAATCTTCTAATGGCTTCTTTTGTCTTTTTGAACTCCTAATATAAAGAACATTAAAAAAAAAAAAGTTCCCTGAAATGACTTGAGTAGCCACCAACACAATCAAATAACAACACCATTCTGCCATTAAGGGAAATGAGCTTGCATTACCTCAATTTCATACGTAGTTAGTTCTTTAGCATAAAAGTTCAAGCCTTGTTCTCTCAGGGGAAAGAGCCTGTTTTTAAGAAAACAATAAGATTTTTCTATTAACGTTGTCGGGAAAATACATGGTGAAATAGGACATAGTTCAAGACAGAACGTAACTGACCATTGGATGTAAGTGTGGTTGTTCTCAAGCTTTTCATAATCTCCTTTCCATTTATTTAGAACTTCTTCAATGTAAACACCTAAACAGAAATATTATTTGATATTTAGAAAATAAATGAGACATTCAAAGCATTGTGAAGACATCTTAAGATCAGAGTCACTTGAGTTTATACTACCAACTACTACCTGCTCTGAAGCTCTGGGCAGATCTCTGACCACAGAACAGTGTCACTGCCTCACCCCTGGGGTTTTACTTATTCAGATGCTGAAATCTTTCCTGTTTTAAAAGTTTTAAAACTTAAAAACAACACAAAAGAAGAATGCTTTGAAAACAATGAATACCCTACGTCATAAACTCAGTTATACCATAAGCCTCATGTTAAAAAATAATGGTACCTCCAATTGCATTGGGCAATGTCGAATTTAACAAACAATGACCTCCAGCTCTTTTGTAAATAAAGTTTTATTGGAACACTGCCATGCACATTCAAGGATGCATTGTCTAGGGCTGCTTTTTACTACAATATGAAAATAGTTGTGGAGAACAAGAGTACTGTGAAGCCTCAAATATTTTACTGTCTGTTCTCATGCAGAACACAGTGGCTGTTTTTTGTTTTTCTTTTCTCTTTGAAACAGGGTCTTGCTATGCAATTCAGGCTGGTACTGATCTTACTTTACAGCCCTGGCTGGCCTCAAACTCCCAATAATCCTCGTGCCTCAGCCTCCCAAGTGCTGGGATTATAGGCGTCTATCACCATGCCCAGCTCTCCCTGTGTGTTTATCCACCTTAGAAAGTGAGGAAGCTGTAATTTATTGAAAGTCACACACCAGGAGGAAAGTAAATTAGAAGTAGGATGCAGGCCGTGCTGTTTCCAGAGGACAATTCCTCCTCCTCTTCTTGGGTCCTCACAACTATGGAGCCATGGGGCCCACCTCATAGAAACACCGGCAGCAGCAAAGCATTTCTGTAAACACACACCTCGTTCTGGGTCCCCACAGTAGTCACCAGTTTTCCTTCAAAGGCTGCTCTCAAAAGTCTTGGTAAAAGTTGCTTTGAAATGTGCTGTTCAACAGCATGTTGAAACCATTTGCTTCTGGAACATTGTTTTCCCCTCCAATTAGTTCTACTCCTAATAAGTAAAATATACCTTTGTGAACTGCTTCCCAGCAAGTGAGTGCGCATGTGGGTAAAGGGGTGTGTGGGAGAGTGAGGATGAGGGTGTGTCTGTGTGAGTGTGTTCATACTGTGAGGGTGTGTGTGTGTGTCTGTGTGAGTGTGTTCATACTGTGAGGGTGTATGTGTGTCTGTATGAATGTGTTCATACAGGACAGGAGAAAGTGAGAGTACTGGGAGCCCTTCCTGGGCCTTGTTGTGGTCTGGGAAATTCACATCTGTAATCCCACAGAAAGTTATTGAAATTCTAGCTCGTTAATTCCAATCTACCACTTCCAGTGCAACCTGCGGTGAGAAACAAGACACCGAGGCATATCTGTAGTTGTGGGAGCCAAGAGGCCCTAAGTCTAGCCATCGTGACGCTATGTGGAGCAAGGGCCTCAACCCGGGGCCCAACCAGGGTTCTGTTCACTCATGAAGAGGGGCGCAGTTTGAGGATGACTGTGTGCGGGCTGGGCCGGGCCTGGGCGCCTGCAGTGGCCTCTGCGCGTGCAGAGGACGACCGCAGGGAGTACTCCGCAGTGACACACTGGCCTCTGCGTGTGCAGAGGACGACCGCAGGGAGTACTCCGCAGTGACACAGTGGCCTCTGCGTGTGCAGAGGACGACCGCAGGGAGTACTCCGCAGTGACACAGTGGCCTCTGCGTGTGCAGAGGACAACCGCAGGGGGTACTCCACAGTGACATAGGGCGGGGTAGTGCCTGATGACCTGGGGGCGGGGCTTCTGCTCCGATGTGTCACCTTTTATGCTCCAGGATGTCACAGCTGCTTTTCTGGAGCCTTGATCCCAGGTGACAGCACAGGACACCCGGAGCGCAGGGCTGGCCCTCTTCCTCTCTCCCCAGCTCACACCCGCCTCGTGGAAGCTGCAGGGCAGGGCAGGGCAGCACCGCCCTGTCACCTTGTTTCAAAGACTACACATCGGTGTCTTGGCTGGAGTGAGATGCGCTGCCTAAAGCCAACGGGTCAAGGAAAAGTCTGAGCCAGCTCTGTAAGGACCAAGGTGGGGAGCCAGCGAGGCACAGCCCCATGCTGACGACGTGGGAGTGCTGCGACTTGCATAACCCACCAGAATAGCATTGGATGTGACATTAAAATCTCTGGCCCCCACCAGTCTTACCAGACTTCAAATTAATTTTGTAATAAACATTACACAAAGTGAATGCATTGCTTGACATCAGGGCTTTATATTACTGCCAAAAATAAATTCACTACCAGAACCAGAAACTAAAATTAAAATTATACTTTATGCTCAATGCTTTTTAATACCTATATGTACTCTTTTAGTGATGTTTTATGAAATTCAAATCAGAGTCAAATTAGGCATGCATGATTGCATTGCTTCAAAAGCTTTGCTTATTCTAAGTTCTAAAAGGACCAGTAATTAAATTAATATTTTTCCATTGCTTTTTAAAAAAAAAAAAAAACAGCACAGGGGCTGAGGAGATTGCTTGGTAGTCTAAGTGTCCGCCAAAGACCTGGGTTTGAGCCCCAGTACTGCATGCTATGCCAGCCCTGAAACAGGACATGGTGGTGTACACCTTTAATCCCAGCAACGGGGAGTCTGAACTGTGCAATGAGACTCTGTATCCAATAAATAAAGTTTAAAGAAAACAAAACAGCACATTTCTGTCATTAATAGAAACAACAGTGCAGTTTGTTCTGGGAATTTCCTTCTAAGTCGAAGCAGACTTCGCAGGTACTAGGAAGGCCACGACAGGCAGGTCGGACACTCGGCGACGCTCTGAACGGCCCGCTGAGGCTTGTCTTGGTGCACAGTTCCAGGCCACCCCCCTCCTCCTCATTCCCCACTCCAGTCTTTAGACTGTTGTAGGCAGCTGAGAGACAGCCAGGGAGTCAGGGCCTCGCCTCAAGGAGCTGGTGTGGGAGAAGGGATGTCCTGCCACTGTGGAGGGGCCCGGTGACTCTGCTGTGGGCCAGGCCTCAGGACAAAGGAGAAAGCACCCACACACCTCCCTAGGGCTGGACCGCAGGAACTGATATTCTACACAGACATCAATCACCTTGAAAAAGCCAGAAGAGCCACTCAGCCAGCTCCCTACACAGAAAGGCCCTGTTCTATATCCATGCCACTAGCTACACGACTCACGTCCCCACTGATTCTGATTTAATCCATTTTACCTGAGCCATTATGCTTGTAATCTTGTTGGTGGACATAGTTTTGTTCCATTTCATGCCCACCTTGCAAGTTTCATGATTCCCATCTCGAACCTGCCTCACCTTGTGGATTTGTTCTATAAAATCCCTAGGGAAGACAAGGTCCTGAGCAACATACTCAGGTTCCCTTCTGTCCCCCTCTCAGATAGAACTTTTCTTCCCCAAATAAGTATATTCTGCTCTTAACTTCTGCTGTTCTTAAAATCCATTCTTTGATTTTAGAGAACAGAAACTCGTTCCAGGTGTCCTTCAAGGTTGGGACTTTCCTTCCCCAATGTCATTTCCTCCCTTAGCTCATCAAAGCCAACAGTGTCTCATAGTTTTCCCACCTAAGCCACTCATGCCCTGACTCACAGTGCTGTGGATCTGGCTCTGTTTCTACTGATGGCAAAGAACAAAAACCATGGCCCTCAGACCACTTCAGGTGGGAAAGGACTCCCGGGAGAGAAAAGCTGGCCTCAGCGTCCTGGAAGATCCCCCCGACGGACGACAGTGTGGCACCTCGGGAAAACGCATCATCTCACAGTCAAGTCACCACAGCAGCTGCCACCTCTCAGCATCTGTCTGGAACACGCACTACAAGGACATCCATAGCACTGGGAGGGAGACAGCTTAGCTCTGCAGAGCTGGGTAGAGACCCTTGGCGCTCGAGCTCCCTGACCCTGATTCTTAAAACAGACCTGGAGGAGGATTCCCAGAGCCAAGCAGCACTTTACTCACATTCTACTTAATTTTCAACCCAGACCCAGCCCTGCAATCAATGGAGCAACCAGCCAGACAGTGATTTCAGCTTCAAGTCCCAGTGAGCTCATCTTTAATACGAAAAAGCTGACTGTAAACTGTCCTGATGTCCTAACAATCCAAAATTCTATGGTTCTATAAATCTCCCATCTTTGCCTCTCACAAAAATGTTATTCCTGGAGAGACAGCTCAGAGGCATAAGCACCTACCTGGCAAGCACAAGGACCTACGTTTGATACCCAGCACCATATGCCATATGGTCTCAGCCCTGGATGTGGGCACTCTCCGTGTGGTCTCAGAACCTGAATATGTGGGAGGCTGAGACAAGAGGATCTCTGTGAGTTCAAGACCAGCCCGGGGACTGCAAAAATTGAGCACAAGGCCAGCCCAAACTGCATAATGAGAAGCAGTCTCAAAGTTATTCCTACCACCTCTCAGGTAATAGGTGCAATACAAAGGCGGTAGAAAGAGGATTGCTCATAAACAGCTATTGGACCAGAATTCACCAAGCGGAAGTCACACCTCTCACGCCTAGGACTCTGGGCAGCAAAGTCAAGTGAATCAGTGAATAACTGCAATAACTGGTGCATGGGACAAACAAAGCATACACAGGAGGTTGCTATTCGTTAAAGGTGGCTTTGTACTAAGGGAGCAGGCTACTCACCATCAGGTTTAAATGGAATTTTATTCTTATAAAAACGAAGATTGCTGAAGTCATTTTGATACCGGATATCTTTGAAGTTCTGCTAAAGGAAAAAAAAAGAGTCAATCTCCAATATACAGAAATATAGAAAAGGCATAGGATGCTTCTTACAAGAGCTCTTGACTGCAGCGGAACAGTGTGAACACTTCACAGTAAAAAGCTTCTGTGCCCTTACTGGGTATTGGTGTCGGTATTTGTACAAATCCCTCGCAGCATAAAAACTTCTCTTCGGTTTAGCAGCTGCTTCAGTGCACTCACCACCCTAAAACGAAAAGTGAAATTCCATTTATATCTTGAAGCAAGAAAATTTTCACTGGAAATTTTCCAGAACAACCTTGAAATAATGAATATCCATAAAGAAACGGGAAAACTGTCAGCTTATCACGAATCATGACAAAAATCCTAAGTACATTTTTCAAATAATATTGTCTGCAAAGTTTACTGGTATTCTCTTTCCCTTTTTCACATAAACTTGTGTTCTAAGGTGCGTTATTAATTTTTTTTTATTTATTTTTGTGGTACTGAGGATTGAACTCAGGACCCTGCGTTTGCCAAGCAAGCACTTATTCTACTGAGCTATCTCCCTAACCCACCAATTTTTCTTTTTAATTTAGTCTTCACCAAATGACTTTAGAGGACAAAAGTTATGGATCAGTATCATGGGAGAAAAAAAAAAAAACTAGAATGAATTCAAAATGTATTCTACCAGATGTCAGACAAGTAGTGTGAGAATAATGCTTATTTTAGAATAGACAATACTAGAAACCACTATGATGATAAATCAGTTCTACAAAGAAAACTGTCATTATACTTGCAACATTTCTTTGGTCTTTGAAGTCAAGCAATATTTATAAAAGAAAAGGAAGATTTTTAAATAAACTAACTTGATAACCTCTATGCTTTGTAGCACTATAACACATATGTGAAGGCAAGAATAATCATTCACTCAGTGATAATGTGATGTGCTGTAAATCAGCATGTTTAAAATAAATACTCATAATACAATGACAGCTTTCTCAAATGGAATGAACCTCAGAAAGAAGTAACTTATACCTGACAGCTTCGTCATGCTATTGACAGGCTAAGCAAAATTCCCACCACTGTGAAGTCTTTGTTTAATCTTTATTTGGTTCAGGGTCTCACTACACAGCTCAGACTTGCAGTGATCCTCCTGTCTCAGCCTCCCCAGTGTTGGGGTTACAGGTGTGTGCCACCACTCCCGTTGTGAGGCCTGCACAGCACGTGGTACCAGGGAACAAACCTGGGTTCTTGCTCTTGCCAGGCAAGTACTGAACTATCTCCCTGACCCACCACTAAGTCGTTGAAAATGCAGGTCACTAGGTTCCATCTGCCCTCTCTAACTATCTGTCCTATTATAATGTATGATAAAGTCTTCGTCCTATCTGGTGTCCTACAGGAGAATTCGATGGATGATGAGTACTGTAAGAGCTTTTGTCCCAAATCCTTTTCCTGTCATCCCTCTGGTTTGTGCTGACAGGCTAGCATGCTATCAGCAACATTCCCATAATTGCCAAGTGACACGATTCTCACTCTTACTACAAAGACACTGACTTTAACGCCATCCCCTAATGGTTAACATGAGTGACTCTTCCACATTCCAGAAGCAAGGAAAGGCTTGAAGCCTGGTCCTTGCCACCCATCTCAAAATAGCTCAGCCTCACAAGTCTCTGCATCTACTTATCCTGAGCTACAACCTTCCAAATCACCATCTTACATTTGTATAGGAAGCACTTTTCCATTTACAGAGAACTCCTCTGTATATCATTGTATTTGATTCCTATAGTTCACGTGGAGGGCAATTATGAGTGGTTCTATCTTGGAAATAAGGTACCTGACACTTAGAGAAATGGGTCAAGATCCAAAGCCCAAAGACAGTGCAAGAAGTAGCCTGGTTCCAAATCCAACTAATTGGATCTGAATTTAATAAGAAAAGAAAAAAAGAATATGCAAAAGATTAGTGACCCAAAATTTGGAGTTGGAAGATTACTGGAATTCTGATATTTAGTACTTGGGAGGCCTTAAGCAAGATTCTAGCTGAATCTCAGTTTCACCATCTTTGAAGTGAAGACAAGGATTCAGTCCCCTCCCTTCTCCAGGACTGCTTCCTCTGACCCCCAAACGTGCCAGTGCGTCACATCTGACTCCCCCCCCTCCAACCCCCAAGGTCTCCATCCTGGCCCCTTTTGCCGGCTCAGAGGAGGATTCTGGTCCTTATCACATTGTTCTGCTTCCCTAAATCACTGAAACCTCACTTCTGGATGTGCCCCTCACAAACCAAGAAGGTGCCCTATTGCTACCCTTATACATAGGACAATCTCCATGACCCAAGTTCACTCTCAACTATTTAGATTCACGCCTCTGCTCCCTTTGACAGTAAATCCTCAGGGATCTCCCTGTTCCTCATCTGCCACCTTCTCCCATGACCCACCTCAGTCAGGCTTTGTCCCCAGCATTCCATCAGAAATCCTCAGATGAACTTCAACAACACCCACCCACCTCGCCAGACCCCTTCCCAAAGTGACTGTTATGAGCCACACAGGATGCCAGACCCACCTTCCTCTGACCTAACACATACTCAGCATCTGGTGCTCCTGGGTTTCCCAGGTCTCCTTTCTCAGTCTTTTATTGGCTCCTCCAGGGCTTCCTACTCACTCTCACTGCTCCCTCAGGACTTATCTTCCAGTGATTTTAATCAATGACATTAAGGGCTGACAACTCCAGTCCTGGACAGAGCGGCTAGTCATACACACAATTAATTACTCAACAGCTGCATTTGGATGTCCCACACGATGTCTGCCTCAAAAGAATCCTTGATCTCACCTCGAAAGCTGCTTTGCCCCTACATTTCATCTTAAGTCAAGCACACCATCGCTTGTCCAACAGTCCCTGGACCATGAGGACACCAGCAACAGAGCAGGAAGCAGTTTGCCTTATACTTCAAAGGCAGAGCCTGTAGTGTCTAGGCAGGGACTGATGTTTTAGAAGGAGGGAACTGGCTGGGTGAAGAAGTCAAAATGTGAAATTAAAAACATTTTTCATTAAGTTCCACAGTGACACGAACAAGAAAAAGTAATTAGTAAAGGGGATGGGACAGCTCTGGATGGTCTGGTATTCACTGAGGTTGCAGTTAATTAACTGAAGCACTGATTGGTACCCCGCTTTACGCAGGTGTGTCTGCTTAGCTGATTGTCTCTCGGCTGTCTTTACTGATGTCCCCAAACTCTGTAGAACACCTGGGAGAGGAATGGAAAGGAAAGTACTGGAATAGCGGGGTCAGCAGTGCAAAATGACAGCAGCAAAATCAGAGACCAGGGGCTAAAGAGAGCCTCAGAACTCCAACAGATCCGCGCCTCTGACTTCGGAGACAGACGGGTTTTTTGTAGGATCTTAGGTCTAAGTTTCTCTTTCTCTGAAAGACACGATTTTCTCTCCCAAAGGGATAGAAAGCAGACAGCCCCATCCTGAGGTGTCTGGTTGGATCCCGCGCTAGGATCCTACTCTTCTCTTCCTGCCCTCACAGTAATCTTAATCAAAAGGCCGCCCGCGCTGTCACTTGTAGGTGACTTTTGTTCAAGTCCTGGTGGACTTGGGGCTCCATCTCCTGCCCTGACTCCAGGCAAGGGATGAAAAGGAGGCCTAGGGTAGAAAGAACCTCGCAGCCGCTCTTCAGAGCAGGCTACACAACTCCTTTTGAAAGTTTCTGGTTATTTTCAGGCCATCAGAGGCTAAAGAGGCCCCCATCCTCCAAGCCGCGTTTGTCGAATGACTGAAAAACAGCTGGATCAACAAGTCTGCAGGTGACAGGTTCCGAGCCAAGCCCCGACTTGGGGCAGGCCCGGCGGGGAGAGGAGCCGGCACCGCCACTTGGGACGGGGACCCTCGGCCGCTCTCCGGCGGCCTGTGGGACCCGCAGCCCCGCGCACCGCGCGAGCAACGCGGTTTGTCAGCTTCCCACGGCGCGCGAGCTGCGAGCAGCCTCTATTTTTAGCCCGCGTCCGCCGCCCCACCCTCGGCTCCAGGCTGCTCAAGTTGGGCTCCGAGGGGTGACTTCCATCCCCGTCCCCGTCCCCGGCTCAGGCTCCGGCCCTGGCCCCGCGCCCGCCCAGGCCCTACCTGCCCGGTGCCCGCTGCCTGCGCGTCCCCGGCCTCCGCCTCCGGCGACCCCGGCTCCCCCGGCTCCCGCGTGGGGCCCGCGCCGCCCGCCGGCCCCGGCTCCTCGGGTTCCGAGTCCGTGTGCCAGGTGGAGTCGCAGTCCTCCACCGTGGCGGGCTCGCGCAGGCCGACGCCGCCCAGCAGGTTGCCCATGGAGAGGCGGCGGCAAGCGGCAAGCGGCTGGGCCTGGCCCGGCGCGGAGGGACGCGGAGGGCGGGGAGCCGGCGGGACCGCCCCTCGGCCGCGCGGCGGCGACTGCTCTGGTGCCGCCCCAGCGCGGGCCCGCCTGGCCTGCACCTCCCCAGGGCCTGCGTCTCCCCTTGGACCTGCGCCTGCCCTGGAGGGTTTGTCACCTTCTCCTGGGTCTATAACCTCTGGGAGAGGCCTGTGGCCTCCTCCTGAGGCTCTGCTGTCTCTCCCCCCACGTATGTCACCTCCCCCATGAGGGCCTGTCACCTCCCTCTGAAGGTCTGTCCCCTTCCCCATGAGGACCCATCATCTCCATTACGGTCTGTCACCTCCCCCTGAGGGCTTGTCACCTCCCCCTGAGAGTCTGAGCCTCCCCTTGGTTGGCCTGCCACCAAGGGCTTGTCGCTTTCCCCTGGGGGGCTGTCAACTCCCTTAGGGGTCCGTCCCCTTATCCTAAGGGTCTGTCACTTCCTTCCACGGGGCCCACCATCTTCTCCCTGAGGGTCCAAAGTTCCCCTGGAAGGCCTGTTACCTAGGACCTGTCCTCTTTCTGGGGGAGTGGCTGTCACCTCCCCCTGAGACCTGTCACCTCCTGCCAGCCCAGGAGCTATTTGGCTTTGGGTTTTGCCTGGCATGGAAAAGGCCTGCAGCTTCACTCTGCCATGGGGTGGAGTGGAGGGGATGACCGAGCCCTCAGGCTGTGAGACCAGGACTCACTCTAGTCCTGGGACTGTGTGCACCAGTCCTCCTCTCCCAGCACGTCCATGTCTCGGAAGAGGATGAATTACCAGTAGCTGAAACCCAAGATACTGAGACTGTACCTAGGCAGCCCTCTAGAGTGCTGGTGGCCTAAAATCAGGTCTGTCATCTCGCCTCCAAACAAGGCAATGGCTCTTGAAACAAAAAGACCAAAAACTGTGGGAGCAGCGCATTAATCGGCGCAGTTAAACAACCTCTCTGAGTCAGCACTCTGGGTGGACAACATCTCAGAATCCTTGAACAGATCAGCTGGTCCTAAGGGCGACTATTCAACTTAGTCTGCACAGGAGAGAGGCAAGGGTGGAGCTACAGTGCTGCTTACAGAATCAAATAAGTGGCCCAGAAAAAAAGTGGCTAGGGTGAAATCTGTACTCTTCACAGAAGAAAAAATCCTAGGAGCCAGCACCATCTGCCTGTGGGTCTCACCATCTGTGTGGGACTCCGTTAGCTGCAGACAGCACCTAGGACCTTGTGGCCCACTTGGTGGGCATTTGCGATGCACTTGTTCAGTGGACCGAGAAAACAGGCTAGATAGTAAGCTTAAACGCCTGCAGCTGAAATGAATAATTGTTTAAGTGTTTCCTGCTGAAATAGGAGGCCGAATCAAGACAGAATCAGGCCAGCGGAAGATTCTGGCCTGCAGTTTACCAGGATTGCTTCTCTTTGCACAAGGCCACAGCCCACCCAGCTGTTGTTAATCAGCTTCTGACCTTGGACAGGTCATGTAACTAGTTGAGACACCAATTCCCTCACCTGTAGTGTGGGACTGGGTTTTCTCTCTGGAGGGGCTTCCAGCTCTGACCTTTGTGAACACACACCTGGGAAGAGCTCTAAGCCTAGTAAGTAATAGGCACATGACACACAGGAAGACTTTCTGGGCATAATGGTATGAAAGTGGATGATACTAAGATGAGATCTCTTTTGGCAGATCCTTGCAGAATTAGAGCTAGGAAGTTAGGATGGGGGGGGCGGGTTGTGCCTGCCTGAAGTAAGTACTTTCTCAAGGACCTTTGAAAGGTGAACGATTGATTCTCGTTCTATAGGAATCCCAAGGTTTGCACTCCCTCTTCCACTGTGCACAGATTTCTTTAACAAAATTAAACTGCAACAATGTAAATGAGTTCTCCTAACAAATCACCTTCCTGCCAATAGACTCTCCACCAATATGCCTCTCCAGCTCTTTCATCCATGCCTGAGCCCAGTGAACTCTGTATCCAAACAGCTTGCATAAATTCATGCCCCTCTGCCTTTGAAGACTCCCTCTTGCCTCAGCCTCCTTGAAGATGCCTAGATTCCTATGGTGTACGTGCTCCAATTGCATGGTTCTGCTATTCCCAAATATGCTTCAGAGACTCTCTGATTGTTACTTAGTGTGACAATGGCTGAGGGAGGGGCATGTGGGGCAGATACAAAACACATGAATCCAAAGATAAAAGCCAGGGATTTGACTTGTCTTTCACTGGCAGGAGACCAGAGACCATTGCAGAAGTCTGTGGCGGGATGTCCATGACCCGAGGATGCTCCTTTGGTTGGTCTAGCTGTATGCAGATTAAAGGTGACCAGAGATTCTTCATTCTCTTCCCACTGAGAGATGGCTTCTCATCCCCCACTTTTGAACCTCAGCAACTTGCTTGGGAAATGAAATCTTGAAGAACATGCTGGGAGATCCCAAGATAACCCATACAGAACCTGTATTTGCCAGCAAAGTGGCCTGACTGGATCCTTCCTGACTCCATTACTTTTCTCTCATTGCTGGGACAAAATACCTAACACCCAAAATAAAGGAAGGAAAGGTTTATTTAGCTCATAGTTAGTGGAAGTTCCAGGCTATACTAGTCCAGCTCTGAGCCAGAGTGGCACATGGCAGAGAGCAGCAGCTCATGGCAGCCTAAGATGGCAAAGAGCAAAGGGGGAGCAGCGGCCTGGCACCTAGCAAGCCTCTCTCCCCCTCACATTGTATTTCAGACTATCCAACCCAGGGCAGGTTTAGCACTCACACCCATATTCCCAGCATTGGATCATGAATTGATCATAAACTCTAGAAGCCCACACCATGCCTGCATCAGGCATTCGGGGGACAGCTAGACACAAACTATAACAGCTCCATTAGCTCTGAGCTGGCACCTAAAAAGCTCGGTGACCTTGAGACTGCACCATCGGAGAGGCCACTGTGTGTAGCCGTTGGGCACACACCTTCTCTCTCCTGCCTTCTGGCATCTCCTGGATTTTACTGTTTCTTATTGAACCCTCCAGACCAGTCCATCAACCAGCTTCCTACCTTTTGGTGGGAACTCTGCTGACCAGCAGTGCCCCATGCAAACTCCTGGCCTACAGACCAATGAAATACAAGAAGCTGGCTGTTGCTTTGGTCCCTGCACTTTGCAGTGGCCTATTATACGACTGCTGATACTGGATCAGTGAGACGTTCCTGGGTAAGCTTCTGCTTGTTGTGGAAAGGTCCATGGGAGACAGACAGTGAGAACACAAAAGGCCAGCTGCAGGAGTGAGCCGCCTGGCAAGAAGGGCCTCCAGCCCCACTCCAGCCTTTGGATTCCAGCCCACATCTTTCCTGCACTACCCAAACAGCTCCTTCCCTGAAACATTTCAAAAGTAAGAGCTAAGCAGTCTTGCTTTTCCTTAATTCCTGACCAATACAAAATGCGAGAGAACACAAGTGCCTATTGCACTTTACTTTTGGAGTGACTTATAACAAATATTAGAGCGACTCAACATTATCATCCATCAGTGTGAGGCATCAAGTTCACTTACCTCAAAGACTTTTACATTGCACAGGACACAGTTGGTGATTGTAATTCCTTGGCAACATAGATGTAAATATGCAAGACAATATATGTATATATGTAAATATACAGGACAATACCAGTGCTTTGAACAAGAATCTGCGAGAGCACAAACAAAAAGGAATGATTTTATCAATAAGAGGGGTTATATAGTCAGGCATGGTGGCACATGCCTGGAATCCCAGGACTGGAATCGAGAGGCTGAGGTAGGAGGATTGTTGCGAGTTTGAGACCATCCTGGGCTACGAAGTGAGTTCAATAACAACCTGAACTGCATAGCGAGACCTTGTCTCAAAGAGACAAAAAGTATATATATTTTTTTTTAAAAAAGAGGGGTTATTACTTTCACATAGATCCATTTCCATATTTTTTCTTTTCCTTTTTCTTTCTTTTTTTTTTTTTTTTTTTTTTTTTTTTTTTTTTTTTTTTTTTTTTTTTTTTTTTTTTTTTTTTTTTTTTTTTTTTGTCCTTTTGAGACAGGGTGTCACTATGCAGTTCAGGCTGGCCTTAAGCTCACTTTGTAGCTCAGGCTGGTCTTGAACTCATAATAATCCTGCCTCAGCCTCCTGAGTGCTGGGATTATAGGCATGTGCCGCCACGCCCGGCTCTAGTATAGTTTTTTTCTGGAAAGCAGTGACTGGGATTGGTGAGAGCATCTGGCAGAATGGGAGTGAGCACCCCTGCCACTTGGGAATTAAGCAGGAAAACGAATGCTGGCTGGGAGGGGTGAACACGAGACGTCAACCTAGTGACCTCAGTGGGACCAGATGCTGAGCAATAGTAAAAATCAACTGGAAATGAGAATATGAAGGGGAAAGGCAGGATGCTGAGGTTGAACGTTTATTTTTCTTTTTTAAGAATTTCGGTGGCTGTGGGAAGGAAAGAGCAGGGTTCTCTTTCCCGCCCTCCGTTGGCTTTCTGGGTTTCATCAGCAGTGCTGACTTCCTCTTCGCTGGAGCTGGAGACTCAGGAATCAGCAGAGCCGGGTCAGCTGGCCCAGGGCACTTGCCAGTCACTGAAAGTTAAAGTCTTCCAAAGATTTGCTCTGGGTACCGCACTGGCCTTACTCTAACCCCATATGTAGTGGGGTTGCTTTCTGGCTTTAAAATGAAGCTCAGGGGAGATTGGAACAATTTTTACAAGTTTAATAGCTGCCTAGCGGGGCCTGCCTGATAGCTCAGCGCACCAAAGCACCTATTTAGGCAGAGCACAGCGGCTGAGGTCCAATCCCTGGGCTTGCTGTGCTGGCCCCACCCACGGGGCACGCTGAGAAGGTGATCGAGGCTGGGTTCATGGTGGTGTGAGCCTGTAATCCCAGCGCTTGGGAGGCTGAACACAAGAGAATCACTATGAGTCCTATCTACGTAGTGAGACCCTGTAGACCCTGTCCTAAATACAGGGGGTGGAGCTGCTTGGAGATGTGATACGATGTACAAATGCTGGAAACAGCCTCACTAACTGCCTACGGTAACTCCTGCGGGTTGGGCAGGTTCAGGAGAGAGGCTTGCTGGCCCCGCTCATCTATGACTAGGTGGGATGCCCCATGGGAAGCTGAAGAAGATCGTTTCACTCAACCACAAGGCCAGAGCCTTTCACTTGCTGATATTGCTAAATTGTCTAACTTCAGGGCGTTCCCTCATCCTAACTAGTTCTTGGTGTTGCTGTCATCTTAGGGCTCATGGCAGACCTTGGGGTCGTCCACATTATTCTGGCTTTTCAAGCATGCACGAATTATGGAGTCGTCAATGCTTCAATTTAGGTTTTAAAAGAAGGCCTGAGGGGGCATGTAAAAATTGGTGCCAGGGTCACCGAGTCCCTGCTAGCAGCACCTGTGCGTAAAGCTGTAAGATTGAAGTTGAAAGTGCAGCAGAGCACAGAAAGCTGGAGCTGCCAAGAATGGATGGAATGGATGCCGAGGACAGCCACAGCAGTGAGCAGGGCCAGCCCACAAAAGAGGCAAGGCTGGCCGCAGCTAGCAAAGCCATGCAGTAGGGCCGGCCAGCTCCCTGGGGAACTCACGTATCACCAGAACCTGCTCCTGGTGGTGGACATGCAGCTACAGGATTTAGTGCTTGCCTTTCATCTTGCGTTGGGTCTGATTCCTTTCTACTCATCTAGTGCTCTCTTTTGGAATGAAAATTTTACTCTGCTGTTGCATTGGAAGTATTTGACTTTCTTTTTTATTTTAATGGGGGGTGGTGCCCACCCTAAGAGTTTGTCTTAAGTCTTAGAGAAGACCTTGGACTTGCATTTTGCAGCAATGCTGAACTATTGATAGTCTGGCAACCCTTAAATATAGACTGAGTGTATTTTGCAGAATGAGATGGACATGAACCCTTTGGAGGGCGGGGGACAAACGTTACGGCTCAGATTGAAAATATCCTCCACAAGTCTCACATGTGTGGTGGTAGAGCCTGGTGAAAAGAGGCAAGCACTGAGAATGTGGCCTGGAGGAGTGTATCTGTGTCCCTGTTCTTCCTTCCATCTTCTCCTTCATGCCCTGAAGTGAGCTGCTTTCCTCTGCTGGGTCCTTCCACCACGCTGTTTTACCTTGGGATCAGCCAAATGTATACTAAACTTGCTGAACCATGAGCCAGTATGAATCTCTACTCCATAGTGCAGGTGTAAATCGATATTCCACTCTTCCTCTTCTGTAATGAACAGTGTTCATACAAAATTTTCTCACTGACTGTTCATCATTGGTAGCTCTTGATGCTTCACAGACTTCAACACCAACTGGGGCTGGGATACAGCTCAGCAGCACAGCACCACTGGGAAGTACGAAGTTGTAAGTTCAATTCCCAGTATCACAAAATAATAATAATAAAAATAAAAATAAATACTAAACATCTTGTTATTTTTTCCCCAGAAGAAATTGCATGAATCATTGCTGTGACCAGGACCTCAATTCAGATAGTGCTGCATCTAGTAATCTAAGCAGAACATTTTCTCCTAACTTCCTCTTTTGTATTTTGTAAAAAGAACCAAAAAATACCCTCAGTGTAATAGGTTTTTGGACACGCACTTAAGACTTGAGAAACTCTAAATAGCATAATTCTCAAGAAAGTGCTTTCAAGTTTCTACTTTAACAATCAGACATGTCATTTCTAGATTTCTAAGGCACAGACCAACTGCAGTGTATATAACACTCTGCACAGGAGGAGTTTCTCAGTGAATATTAACTGGTGGTTATCGAGATTATTACATGAAATGTTTGATGAGAAGGAGACATAAAATTAAGTTCAATGAAGACACTGATCCAGAAAAATTAATAAAACTTAATAAAATATTTGTTTTTCAAAGGCTTTTTTTAAAAAAAACTATGTTTCAGAAAATATAAATTTCCTACCAGCTATGTTGGTTGTTTTGCAAAGCTAGAGACATGAGAATGCAGGCAGCTAAAAACATCTGTACAGCTGCCTAAACCTCTACAGTTTTCTTCTAGTCAAGTCATAACAGGCTTGGTTTCAATGCCTACTGCTCTTTTCCCAACATTGTTAATCCCACTTTACTGTCTCTACTTTCTCTATCTCTGTGCCCTGTCTATCTCTCTGTCTCTCTCTGTCTCTCTCTCTGTCTCTCTCTTTCTCTCTCTCTCTCTCTCTCTCTCTCTCATACACACACACACACACACACACACACACACACATGGATAACTTCACTAATTTGTAGTAGTGACTTTTCTTTCATTTTAAAATTCATTTTTTGGGGCCAGGGAGATGGCTCAGTAGAATAAGCAGTTCCCTGGTAAGCATAAGGGCCTGAGTTCAATCCCCAGTTTCTACCATAAATAAATAAATAAATGAATAAATAAATGAATAAAATTCATTTGTCCTGAAGATCTTCCAGCCATTAGACCATGTACCTTCTACTCTCTACCAAACTCAAACAAATGATCTGCATGTTTTGATTTCTTCATTGTTCATCCCTTTCAGTGCTGTCTGTAGTTCAACTCCTCACCCCATTCTGAAACGCTGGAAGTTATAAAAGTCTGTGATATGCCATTTCTGAAAGCTTTTAGCCACCACTTTCAGGATCACACACTACCTTGGATCTCTGAATATCTCTTTAGCACATTTGCATTTTGCAGTCCACCTGCTTTTTTCTACCTGGGTCCTGACCTTCACAGGAGATATATCAGCTATCATAGACCCAACTCTCTTTGATTGCAGACACCTTTTTACATCTTAAACCTTGGTTTTCCCACTGAGGTTCTACTATTGGCCAGAGAGTTTGGAAATGCATATTCTTCTTTTGTATTTTCACAGGTTGAAAACTTCAGTGATTGCTTTTTCTTGGTAAATTAAGACAAAGGCTTAATTAAGTGAAACCTAGACACAGTCCTCTGAGGATTTGCACAGCACCTATTTGTGCCAGAGTTGGCAGAAATGCTGAATGTACCACATTCATCACGAATGAAAACCAGTTCAGTGCACAAGTCACGCAGTATCGTTGTGTATAGTGTAACATAATGTCCATGAACTATTTATTAAGCACATTTGCATATGTCTCCTGACCTGACGGGCACCTTGTACTTCTGTGGCTTTGGCTGATTACTAAGCAGTTCTTCCTGAATACTTCTTGTCCCCTCAAGGCCTCAGTGGCATTATTTAGCAGTTACAGCTACTGTGCTGGGAACACATCAAGACGAAAGATCCACGACCCTGTCCAAGATATTCCAATCTTAGCTCCTGTGATTGTGTGGTCTCAGTATGCTTGTTTTCCTCATAGAATTCTTGAGCTAGGCTACAACAGCTCCTAAGTGTGAAGCTAAAGCATGGTCCACACAATGCTTGAAAACTCATACATTAGATTTTTTAATCAAAATTTAAAACATTTGCTTTGCAAAAGATACCATTGAGAGAATGAAAAAGTAATGTATGTGTTGGTGAAAATATAAGTACATCACACCTACAAAATAGGACTAGTTTTATTAGTTAAATCTCAGAAATAAAAAACCATGCATTTTTAAGTTGGCAAAAGATTGGAATGTATATATCAAAATGACAAATCAGACAAGCATATGAAAAATATTTTATATCATCAGCCATTTGTAGAAATGACAATTGTAACTACAATAACTTACCAATACATGCATATAAAAATAGAAAAAAATACTGACAATATACAAAGTATAGCAAGAATACAGAGCAATGAGGGGATAGGGAGATAAGCACCTGCCTGGCAAACACAAGATCCTGAGTTTGATTTCCAGTACCCCCCCTAAAAAAGTATAGAACAACTATAACTGTCATATTTTGCTAGTGAAAATCTAAAATGATAAGCATTCTGGTATAGTTTAACAGTTTCTTATAAAGTTAAGCACTTAACATACAACTAAAAAAAGTCCTATTTAACCTAGAGAAATATAGAGCTATGTTCACAGAACACAAGGTGCTGGGAAACAGGCTTTCCACACTTCTAAGGTTAAAATTAGACCCCCGTCTGTCACCATGCACTAAACTGAAGTCAAAATAGATCAAGGATTTAAATATTAAAACAGAAACAATAAATCTACAGGGAAAAACATAGATAAAATCCTTGAAGACACTGTAGGTAAAGAACTCATGAGCAAAAACTAAACGGCATGGGAAATACTTCAAAGAATCAGTTATTGTGATCTTGTCTTTTGAAAAGTTTCTGCATGTCAAAGGAAATCACTAGTAGAGTGAAAAGAAAACCCAAAAATTGAGAAAAACTGTCCCTCAGAGAAAAAATTCCTATCTATAACATATAAAGAAGTTTAAAAAATAAGTCCCTAAAAATTCAAAGACCCCATCCAAAAATGGGTATCTGAGATGAATATATACTTCACAAATGAAGAAATACAAATGACAAATAAATATATGGAAAAAAATGTTCAGCAGCATTGATCATTCAAAAGATACAGATTAAAAAAAACAAAACCCTGAGATTCTGCTGTAGCCCAGAAAGAATGGCTACCATCAAGAATCAACTAATAACAAATGCCAAAGGGGAAAGAAGATACTTTCTCCACAGCTGGTGGGAGTGCAGTCTGGCAAAACCATTATGGAAATCAATGTAGAGACTCCTTAGAAAGCTAGGATTAGAAGGCCCATTCAAGCCAGCCCTTCTCCTCTTACATGTATTTCCAGAAGAACTGAAAATATCATACCATAGTGAAATATGTGCACCTACATTTATAGCAGCACAAGATCTCAAAGCTAAATCCTGGAAATAACTGAAATGCCCATCACCTGAGGAATGGACAAAAAATATGTGCTATTTTTATCCAACGGTGTATTATTCAGCTATAAAACAAGATAAACTCGAGGTTTTCATAGGTAAATGAATACAACTAGAGACCATACTGATAATCTTATGTAATACAACAATCATTGTCAAATTCCTATTTTTTGTTTAGTGAAATTTTGTATTATTTCCAACATGTTTATAATTTCCAAATTTTGGAAGCAATCTGAATGCCAATCAAGAGGTAAATGGACACTGAGCAAGGGATCTGACTTCCAACAAAGGGTTCCTTGTTCCAGGTCAGGTGGTGCAAATCATGAACAAGACCAGTCTCAGCTGGGACCGGGACAGTGGCACTCTTGGCCAGAGACTTCAAAGTGACACTGAGTCACATGGAAGCAACTGCAGTGGGAAAGGAAGCCAGTGTACACAATCATGGGAGAGGTTTGGGGAGAGAAAAACTATCAGGAAGAAAGTTGAAAAGCAAGAAATGCAAAACAGTCATGGAGGTGAAGAATATTTGCCACAGGGCTGCTCGAAGAATCAGTGAATCTGAACACCAGCCAACAGCAATATCCCGAACTGAAAAAACAAAGCACAGAAAGATTCAGAGCCTCTGGGTATTTACCCAAGAAAAATGAAAACACATTCACAGCAAAACCTGAGAAGGAATGCTTCTCATTGCTCTGTTTGTAACACAGCCCAGATGTCTTTTGTCCCATGAACAGAATGTGATACGTCCTGTCGGATAGGACCTGGTGTGACGCTAAGAAGAATGAACCACTTGTGGACACACAATTGTCCAACAGTGGCCAGCCTCAAAAGGCCACATGTTATATTACAGTGGTCCCTCACTTATCACGGAGGTTATATTCCAGACATGCCCGCACTAAGTGCAAATCAGCAAAATAGCGCTGTTATATTTATTTTAGTATTTATATCTCTTCAAGACTTTCTTATAAACTTCCCACATTTTTAAGAACACTTCTATTGTTCTTAACCATTTTCTAAACTCGTACATACTTTAACAACACACATATACCATATAGTACTGCAAAATCCCGCGATATAGCAAAAAAAAAAAACTGCAATAAACAATTTAAATTAATATTTTTTTTAAAACCTGTGAAATAGTGAGTCCACAAAAGTCGAACCGCAAAATAGCAAGGGACTACTGTATTTCATTCACACTTTCTACATAGAAAAAGCCAACAGGGAGAGAATGAGTCTTTTCCAAGGACTGGACCGGCTCACTACAAGGGAACAGCAAGAGGGAACTTGGGAGCCAGGTCTGCTCGGTGCCCTGGCTGTGGTGGTGGACACATGGCATTTCTTTGTACCCCAAAATCATACAGCGCAGTGAGTGGGTTTAACTCTATGTAAGCTAATGAAAAATGCACATCGATGTGGACATACATGAAAATGGAACGCAGACTCTAACAAATATTAATAGCCTGACCTATGAATGGCCTGACCATGCTAACTCAAGGAAAAAACAGAACTAAGCCAATAAATGAGTATTTGGGGGATACTATTAAAGATAAAGACACAGACATACCATATCCTAATAGGTAAACGTGTTGCTCTCAAGGGCCAGCTAAACTGCTTTTGTACAATAAGGTTGAACAAAGAAGCATATTACAAATAACAAAACAAAAAAAAAATGGTTTGCATTGGAACTGTAAATTCATAGTCAAAAATGGATATAGATCTAGAAATGGATACATATGTGTAGACATAGGAATAGTACACACACATATGTACACATTATCTTTTTAAAACTCAAATTCATGAACCCCCTTCAAGTCTAGCTCAGTGCTGTCTACTCTGTCAGAGATTCCAAACTGGCTTCTGAGATTCCCAGCACATTACCTCAGAGAACTCCTAGAGAGTAAATTCCAAAAGACTGTGTTTGGCCTTTGCCTTTTACATGCCCTTTGGAATCTCTTACACAGTACTGACACCGAATAGACTTACTGAACAGAATATAGTGCTGGACACCTAGACCAGTATGGCCTGTACATCAAGCTAGACTTCTCAAAATCTTGTAAGATACAAAGATGTTCTTTGGGTTTTGGTGCTGGCAGCCCCAAATTTTCCCCTCCTACTATGTCTTCAATACTATCTAATTGGCTTGGCTATGAAAATAATACAGATGATCTATAAATACTTTATTTAGCCTCATATTCCCCTCAGAGAAACTGGAGCATCTTCCAGACCCCTCTGTGCTTCCCCTCTTCCAGTTTGTCCCAATCTTTCAGGGAGATGTGTCCCAGCTCCCTGCCAGTTCTCACCTGGTTAAGACTCCTATGCGCCACTGCCACAGTCTGAGCTGCCTTCAGCTCTCTGACAAGCTTCCAGAAGGTTCTAAACTGATCAACTTGGTCTACAGTTGGTTTCACTTCAACCTATTCTTCATCAAAGAGTCAGAATGATTGTTTTTAAAAAATGAAAATCATACTATGTGCTTGAATGGTTTAAAACTCTTCAGTGGCTTCCCATTACACAGAATAAAATTCAGCCACTTCGTGTTGCTGTCAGAACCACATTCCTCCTCATGACTGCTGTCAGTTCCTCAAACGCAGCTGCCTCTTCCGCTGTTGCAACTGAGGTTTATTTCTGCTACAGCAGAGCTTCTTGAACTCTCTGCAGCAAAGGGGGGAACCATATTTTTTTTCCCAGAAAATCTCTCATGGAATCATGCTTTTGAAAAATATAGTAAAAACCCAACTATTACAATTTTTATAGAACATTTTGTTTTTAGGCTTAAGAGGCAAACTCAGTCTGATCAAATTGCTATAAATGTTTGCCCTCACTGGGTCTAATTAGAGACAGGGAACAGTTGCCAGGGACCAACTCATGGGGTGGTGAATACTCAGTGGATAATTAATCCGAAACTTCCTTATCACACTCTCATCATGTACTTTTTAGTCTTTGTGACATTTCCTATCACCATGACATATTTTATGTATCACACGTGTGCACATCATGCGAACACAGCACAACACGCACACTCACACATGCTATGCTGTTTATGTTGTAGAAAACACTCACCTAAAGAAACACTGAGAAAGTCTGAATAAGCCAGAATTACCTTTGCCAAGTTATCAATATCAATGGACATTAGTGTTCAAATTTAGTCTGCTCTGATTTCTTTCTAGGCTGGACAAGGAAATAGAGAATTGGAACCATATGCAACAAGGGTGTGTGACACTCATTTGCCTTTATTTTTTTCTGGGTGAGTTTTGCCTACTTTATTAAAATGTATTTAGTACATGGTCTCACTGCACTGATTGGACTCAGAGTGATCCTCCTGTTTTCAGCTTCCCAAGCACAGCGATCTCAGGCGTGCACCACCATGCTCAGTCTCAATTGCTGTCTCAGCGTGTCCAGGAGGCACGCTGCATCTGTCTAAGCAGGCGCTTTCATCTGCTGAGCTATCTGGCCAGCCCTATTTTTTTAAAGAGAAGACAAAATAGTAACAAAAAAATAGAGATGATACGGAATTTCATTAAAGAAAACAATATTTGTTTATTTATTTATATTTTTTTCTGTATTTTAAGGAAGGGTTTGCAGGGTGTTCAGGGTCTCACTACCAGATTGGACTGACAGTGATTCTCCTGTTTACAGCCTCCCAAGTGCTGGGATTACAGGTGTGCATTACCACACTCTGCACCCAGTCTCAATTGCTATCTCAGTGTGCCCTGGTGGCAGGACCAGCATGGAAGATCCGGGGATCAAAGCTCTGGCCCCTGCACCTGCTTGCAGGTGCATTAATCCACTGAGCTATTTGGCCAGCCCCAACAGTATTTGTTGTGTAGTGTAGTCTGCAAATTAGTTGCTCAGATTACCAGAGATATGTACGCAAAATTAGAAAAAGAAAGAAGTTATAAGAAATTAAGAGGAATGAGGAAATAAAAAGAAGACAAAAAAATTAAGCATTAACTGCTCCTTTCCATAGACCAGCAGAAATCCGCAGTACAACCATGCAAGCCATCCTCCTTACATACACAGACAGGCCTGTTTGCCTCACTCCCTCTCCTGTCCTCATGATGTCAGTAATCCCCTCTTTTGTGACATATTCATTCCCCTTTCACAGCATCTATTGTACCCTTCAGATCCCATTTTTTCTCTGCTTCCTTTCTATTTTTCACATGCTGAGCCTGAAACACTGAATATTAAATTTCCCTCAAGTCCCTGCCCCTGGAGAAAACAGCAGGGCACAGGATTGGAAACATGAAAGCAAAGAGAATTTCTCATCTTATTTGAATGTTTTAAAATTTATTTTTATAACTGCTTCTGTTCACAGTGGATGACCTCTGCCTCTGGGGACTTCCCATGACTCCAGTAATGCCCACAGTTCCTGCAGGACACAACAGCCACGAAGACAGATGACACAGAAGACCTGAACCACAGTCACATGTATGCCAGTAGGGTGGCAGCAGTGGGCTTTCTGTCTGCAGCTGTGACTGCACGCCTGGGCCTCCCAGTGGTCCTCCTAGCGAGGACCAGGAGGAACATCCTGAGTCGCCATCCCTGCACTACACTGCACTTGCTCCCTTGACTCTTCCAACACTTTTCTTTTTTAAAATTAATTTTATTGAGAAAGAGATAGAAATGAGACAATTTCAAAACAGGTTAGTAGGACAGTTACAATAATTAATACATTACATATTCTTGTCTTTATAGTAGTTATTCAGAGTACAAGATGCAGACAGGTTATCTTGTCTAAACACTGTTAGTAGAATTCTTTTTTCTTATTGAACTAAGAGAAAGTACCTGTACCTCTATCCTAATATGTATATATAGATAGATATAGATAGATATAGATATACATATAGATATAGATATATCCTTGAAGGTTCCCTTATGTTCTGAGTCCTCATGTCCTTGAAGGGCTAGCCTCATGACTTTGAAGGACTCAGAACATAAGGGAACCTGTACTGTAGCATCCTACAGTTGTGTCCCAAATTTTCTGATCAAAGAGATCATGGGGCCACAGAGGAAAGTGATTAACGAGGTAGAGTGTGCATAAGGAGAGTCACCTAGAGAGAAAACATTCTCACAGAGAGCACATTGGTCAAGCAATGGCCATGACTCATCCACATGGCCGACACTGACAAAAGATCTACAAACTGTGGCACAGGGGTTCAGGGTCTTCCAACACTTTTCAATCAATCCCTTGTTGGAAATATCTTCTACTGCAGACATTGGGATTATTTCATATGTTTCTGAGTGGACAATGACTGATATGTGGTCAGAGGAGCAAAAGCTATTTCTCTCTCCCTAACAGATTGCATGTGAGGGAAAAATCTGTCTCTCCTCTGTTTGATGTCAGTATAGATCAAGAAGCAAACACTAAGTGGAATGCCCAGAGTGTCTCAGAATTCTGAATCATATGACCAGTACCATGAATGAAAACAAGAGCCCTCAGTCATAATTTCCGTGGAGTGCTCTGTGTGTGTCATTTCACCACATGAACCCTGGGCCTTCTCTTCCTTCCTCTTTGACTGTTTCCAACATCAAAGAGTCACCCTGCATAGTGGCTCAATTTACACAAGGCCACCCCTGGAAGTAATGTAAATAAAGGCAAGGTGTTTGCTTTAGCAATATGACTGAAAGTCAGATCTTCTACTTGGTGACTGAACCATCACTCTAAACCCTATCTGTGTAAAATCGTGCATCACTCCCCTTCTGCAGGCAATGATGAAGGGTCACCCATGTAGGCATTGGGCAGGTGCAAAGAAAGCGTGGGTGGGAGGCAGTGATGTATAGAGAAGAGGAAGCCTTGGGGTAGAAGGAGAGCTATCCTAGAGGCACCAAGTAAAGCAACAGTAAGAGAGAAAAAGAACAATGAGTTCTGTGGGGGAATCCTTTGAAAGGCTTCACAGATAATAGCAGCATGGTAGACAAGCAAAGAAATCGCGGGGCTGAGTGAAAATAGCCACTCCTAGTAGGCAGAGTGGGGTCGGCAGAATGGGACCTGGGAGACCTGGCATACATTACCACCTTTATGGCACCAGAGAGCCGAAGGGGGCCTTTAAATGAGGACAGGATGTGGAAATACTTTGAAATTTGTGATATGATATAGGAATAAAGGATGTAGCACTGAGGAATTATATATGAGGAAGAAAATATTGGTCACTTCATGCTGTCGATACCTAATATCTGTTACATATATGTACCTGTGATCATCAAAATATAGTAAATGAGGGGGGCTGTATTAAGAAATTGTCATGATAATGACACAATCTGGTCCACTGAAATAGTGTTTGAAAAGATAATTACATTGAAAGCCCAAAAATTACATCACAAAAAGAACTTTGTATCTTTTTGAACAATCTAGGATAAAAATAATACCTTTAATTTCCAGGTATTCCTCATTTTGAAGGCACTGAGAAGTGTAATTTATGAACATAAAAAAAATGAAAATGTGACCAAATATTGCACAATAAAAAGCAAATTACAGAAAGACACTCTGAAATCATTCAATTCTTACATATTCCATGATCACTGGAGAAACAGGAATGGCATAGAGGTTTTTTAAATGCCATTACATGGAAAATTAATTCTGAGTTCTCAAAGTAAAAATGGCAAAAACACCAATAAATTCAGTACTATTCTGGGATACATATAAATGAGAAATTCTAACCAGGATGAGGCAACTGTAAATGCTTTCAAGAAGCTTGGGATAAACTGTGCCTGAACTATCTCATTTACTTTCATTAGCACTCTGTCAAAAGATGGCGATAAATTGAGTAAAGAGCTAAGAAAAGAAGTCTGGTAGTAAGGAAATTGATTTATGAAAAATAATATAAGAACAAAACATGTGGAGCTTTGTGAAGATATGAGTAAAGAACAGTGACAGCCCAGAAGTATTTGAAAAGCACAAATATCTAGTGGGGGAGTTATTATTTATCAATTTATAAAGAGGTATAAGTATAGTTTATGAAATGAAATTAGACAACCAAGGTTTAAAACATTCAAAACTACTTTCCTTGGGATAGCAGAAAGGTATAACTGAGAATATAAATAATGCAACCTTTGGAATACCTGAATGTTTGTGTCTATTTTTTTTTTTGTTGTTTTAAAAAATAGAACCAATTTAATGAAAAGAAATGAACACAAAACTCTCCTGTGTAAGTACAATTAAAACTTTATTTATTTATTTACTTTGCATAGTTCTTTATTCTAAGTGATCTCAGATGACTCATTCAGTCATTTAACAACAAAACACAGATGACAAACAAAATCCAAAGACACCTCTCCAACCAAATATTAACCTGCTTTCTACCCTGGCATTTGTACTAGCAGTGAGAAAAACTAATTGGAATTTTGCTTAAACATTACTGATGGATTGCAACTCATTGATTTAGAGTAATTACAGTTATATACCTAATTGAGATAAAGACAAATGTTGGCTGCCTTGCATTGAAAAGAATTAAGGTTTTATTGCACTTCACACTAATTACTGCCTCTCCTCTGAACTACTTCCTTATCCTGGAAAATATATAAACTTCTAGTTGCAAACACTTCCTAGGTCCATGTTTCATGTATTGCTGTCTTCTCAAACTCAACATACTGCAAATCAAATTCATTTGACAGAGGAAATACACTTCCCTGCACACTTCACATTGGCCAGGTCCTGTGCTGCTGAGCTAGAGACAAAAACCATGGGCATGAGAAGCACCCTATTAGGAGGAACTCCCAAGCCCTGGCGCCTGTCTACGAGCCCTTTCTCAAGTTTTCAACTGTTCAGTTCTGCTGAAACACTAAGACTGAGCTTCCAAAAGGGATATAATTCATTGGCAGAATGAGCTCAGAAAAAGGAGTAAGATCAGCACAGTAGGGAGGGAGGAGGAGGTAAATGAGGCTGCGATCCACGTGGAGGCTTGCTGTAGCCTGATCCTCTGGGCATCTGCAGAGCTGGAGCTGTAAACCCCAGCTAATCCCACCTCAAGACAAGATACATTGCCTTTTGCATTTCCATGAGAATTAATCACTAACTGGAGGTGGCTAGCTATTCCCTGAGAAGATGCTGGGTGTGACTCGTCTCATGTTTCTGCTCCCATTCTTTCAGTGGATGGGAATTTTCTGGAGAAGGGGCCACCTTCTTCAGAACAGCCATTGCCAGCTAAGGCTCTGAGCAGATAGCAAGTGTTTGCAGCACCTGGTAAAGGGCACCTGGCTGCCACCCCGTCAACTGCCTGACCACTCGGGGTCCTAACCCCTGCTCCCGTCGAGTCATAACTGACTCTTCACTTACTCTTAGAAATTCTTCCTTCCATTGTCTCTCTCATCTCTCTCTCTTCTCCCTTATTCTCAACTACCACTGAGTTATTAAAGTGCCTACCAATTCACACATACTCAGCTATCATACTTTCCTGTCCAATCTGAAGAGTTCCAGGGCCAATGGGAAAATCCATCAGATGGAAACAGTGTCGTTATGGTTTGGGTGTGTCCCCAAACATGAAAGCATTGATGCCTCCCCTGTGTCACTGTTGGAAGGAGGTTAGAGCATTAAAGCTGAGGCACAGTGTGTGGTTTCTGGTCAGCGGGGTGTCATCTTAAGGGCCATCTGGGGCCCTGGGTCCTTCCTTATCTCCTCCTTGGCCTCCTGGCTACTGTGATAGGAAGCTTCCGCCACTATATGTCCCCACCACGCTGCACCATGTCACCATACCCTAAAAGCAATCGGACTAGCCATCCATAGGCCACACCCCAAAACAGTGAAGCCACAGAACCGTTTTCTCTTTTATAAATGAATTCCATACATTTATACAAGCTACAGAAGGCTAATTAATATGGGTGAGCTTGAAAACTCATGCTTGGTCTGAAAGGAAACCAGTGCTGCAGATATTTTAAAAGCCAGGTCTCTGAATTTTTATGTGAAGACCTCTAAATTTTATCTATAGTAACTAATTCTAATTAATTTTTTTTCTCTCTGAGGGAAAAAGAAAAACACATCTCCATGTCAAATATGCTCATCACAGTCATTTTGGAAAACCTGGCCAAAGGCCTAAAATAAGACAGCTTCCATGGGGCTTCTCCACTAGATGGACTCATTTGTTTATGCAAAGACTTCTTTCTCTAAAATTCTCTGTATGCCCGAGTTTGAGGAACAGAGAAGCCATGCATTCTGGAATCCCAAGTGCCTCTGCCTTAGCAGGGGGCATTTGGGGCACTCCACTAACCTGAGTCAGATTAATAAATCATGAGTATAAATATAATTTGTGTTGTATTAGCTGCTGGAACTGCACCATATAACCCTTTTGTTTTCTGCTTTGTATTTTTTTAAAACATTTGCTCACTACATAATTGAAACTCTTTGCCCTATTTGCAGAATTGGCTTTTGATGAACTTGCCTTTTGCTAATTGCTCTTCCACTGTCTTCCCTCCCATGTGCTTCTGCAAAATCCCAATTCACCATTTGCACATACCTGGCAAAACTGCAATCGTAGATGATCCAGCACTCTGCCGGTCTTGCTTCCTTTTGACTTAGTGATGGGGAAGAAAAGAATTACACAGTAAGCCCAGCACAGCCTGCCCATGTTTTGGTTCTCTTTCAGCAAGGGACTCTTCACAGAGGAATTAGGAGAGTTGGGACGGGGACTTCCCCAAATCCCAGGCCAACACGAGGTGACCAGCTCAGGGCCAGTAGAGGCTCTGCTCAGGTGATGGTCCTGCGGGGGTTCCCGTCACGGCCTCTGGTCTGTCCTGCTGCCCCCTGCAGGAGCCTGGTGGACTTCACACATGCTGTCCTCAGCATCCCTTCCTATGCCCTTCCTGACACGCTGCCTCTTACCTCGCAAGGTTCCCAGGTTCCCCTCTTCACTCTTCTTTAAATGCTACCTCAAAGTAATCCAGCCAATTTTTGGACTTTAATTTACCTCCTGTGTGGGGAGAGCTTTTATAATCATTTAATATTTCTTTTTACAGAAGAGAGAAATGCAAAAGTTCAGGAAGTTTATGACAAAAGCTGGGCCAGATTCAACTCTTCCCTCCCCAGAGCCCAACCCAGGAAGCCCCCTCTTGTAATCACTGCTGTCTGCAGGCTCTTACCTCAGTTGCCTCAAGTGGACGCTTGTACTCCTCTTCCTTGGAAGAGCTCAACCACAGCTAGTGTCATCCCAACCTGAAAGGCTGTGGTAGAAATCCCTCGAGGACATGGCTCCGGCACACTCGGGCCGTGCATGCTGATTGGTGCAGAAAGGGTCCTCAGGATCCCAAAGAGCCCCCCAGGAAAGGAGGCAGAAGAGGGTGCAGCTGCCAGAGGAAGGCACTGTCAGGCTGTGGTACTAGGTGACACAGGGACCAAAGACTGCTGCCACACCAACCCCCTTTGTAGAAGCAGCAACACGGGAGCAGTCTGATCCCACAACCGTGGACCTGGAGTCCGTGGTTGTTCCACTGTCGCTGCTGCTCCATGCTGGCCGATAACTGAATCCCGTGAAACTAGCACTTTAGCAGCTTGGAGAAATGTCCTTCTGGGACTTCAGCTCTTTTATTTCAGCCATTCACATTTCCTACTTAAGGCAATAATACAATCTCAACTAGCTGTAAGAACATTAGATTTTTAGTTTTCTTCTGATTGAAACTTCAACTCTGTTATGGTTTTGTGACTTGGGGGAACTTGTCAGTAACCTAGTTTGATGAAATTAAGACAGGGTAGCCCCCAACATGACATTTTGCACACGGACTGGGAAAATATCAGAAGTGGCTGACAGGCTTCTCTGAACTGTCCCTGTCCTCCTCCTTTGAAGCAGATCATAAAACCTCCAAGATGTTTTTAACCTTTCCCTGAAGCAGGTCGTAAGACCTTTAAATGAGAGGTGCCCTCCCTGCACCCAGAGGAAAGAAATGTCCTTCTTTCTGAGGACTCAGGGACATAGACAGGAATCTGAAAACACAGGCCTCACCCAGAGTCATGGATGCACAGTATTTACCTCTTGTTCCCTCTCCTATTTCTCCACAATGACTGCCACTGTCAAGCCTCCGTCCAGAAAACCCCCAGTTAGACAGCTCCTTTGAGTCTTTGATCTTTAAAAGAAGGGTCCTATCTCTCATGTGAAGTTTATATGAAATAAATTTGCATGCTACTCTCTTGTTAATCCATCTCTTATTAGAGCCCCTTGAGTCATGAGTCTAAGATGGAGAGAAAGGTAATGTGTTTTTCCTTTACAGTTCCTCCCTCCCTCCCTCCTCTCCTTTCCTCCTGTCCTTCTTTCTTTTTCATCTTTGTTTTTTCATTCTTTTTTTTTTGCTTCAAATACAATATATTTATTATACCAAAATATCAAGTTAGCAATTTGTTAAGCTTAGCAAGCTATGAATTTGTAACCAAAAATCTTTTGCATTGTTCACTTATTGTTTCTTTCAGAAAAACTGAGAAGTCTAAAATTCTCATCAAGCAAATCCCAGTACAGAGCTATGTCTTAATTTCTTCACTCATAAAATGAACTAAAATAATTCCCACTTTACATAGCTGTTATAGTAAGTAAACATTACATATAAGCTTCTAACAATTTATGGTTTCATGTATCTCTGGCTTCTCAAGTCAGGGTTCCTAATTCTTGGTCACAGAGCTGGTATCTCTCCTGCTCTTATCCTTTGCCATGTAGCCCTGTTTTAAAAAGGAGATTTGAGCCAGCAGTGTGCTCTGCTTCTGTGTGCATGGGGAGGTACTCCTCCCGCACCCAACTCAGTTTAGCTTTGTTTAAGAATCTGTAGCAACGTGAGTTACGACAAAGAATTCACTGTGAAATAAGGAAAGTGGCTTAGCTGAAGCATATCACTGCTTTTTGTTAGCATGATTCATTTGAACTCAAAGATGCCTGGTACAACTTAGTAGCCCCATTTGTTTGTGTTATGGCCTTCATAAATGCTTATTGATTATCACCTATTTTTAAAGGGACATTATATGATTTAATCATTTAACCTGCAATGAATATTCTGTGTCTAGTCAATTTTTATTGCCTTGTGTAAATACCTGAAAAAATCCTACATTTACTGTTTAGGAAAAAAACAGTTCCCTGCCAGCATTCAAGTTTCAACAATCAAGAATTACTATACTTTGTGAACAGAAATAACAGAAATACCCCTAAAAGAATGCTAGAAAGGGAATGATGTCTTTGTTTGCAAAGAATGTCAATATGCTAGCGTGATATAAAATAGTAACAAAAGCTGGATAGTTTCTAGAAAACTTTGGGGAGAAGGTTAGGATTGTAATTCATGCATTATCTTAGGGTAAATGACGAAGTCACAAATGCTATTAGTGAGTATTCTTCAAGCAGAAGGAAAATTTTCAAGGAAGAAATATTTATTATTTATTTATTTATTGTATTTTTAGGGAAGGGTCTACAGGGTGTTCAGGGTCTCATTACTAGATGGAACTCGTAAGGACTCTCCTGTCTACAGCCTCCCAAGTACTGGGATTATAGGCACGCGCCACCACGCCCAGTCTCACTCACCAGCTCAGCGCGCCCTGGGGGTGGGGCCGACATGGCAGGCCCAGGGACGGAACCCCCTGTGCAGACGCTTTAATCCACTGAGCTCTTTGGCCGGCCCTAGAAATATTTATTTTGACTCATGTTGTCAGAAGGTTCCATCCACTGTAAGTCAGACCTACTGCATTAGAAGGGCGTCAGGACAGAAAGCAGGTGAGAAGCAGAGACAGAGTCAGAGGGGGGAAGCCGTGAGCCCACGCAGAGACCGAGGTGGCGTCTCCGGGAGGTGCTGTCCTCGCTTAGGCGGTCTGCTGTCTGCACCCGTAAGTGATGACCTTGTCCGTGGATCAACCACTGATGAGGTCAGAGCCCCTGAGGCCCACGTACATCACGAAGGCCGGCAGCAGTCAGACTTCAGCACCGTGAGCCTTCTGGGGGCGTGCTGTAGCCAACGCGTGGTGTGTGCCTGCTCTGAAAGTGTAGATGCCAGACAGTAACAGCAGGGTTGCATTTCTAAAACTAAGAATGGATGCATTCAGCAGACCAATGCCTGCTTTGGCAAGCGCCGGGACCAGGGATTGATCTTTGATCCCGCATGCAGCGCTGGCCCCGCCCCTGGGCCGCTGAGCCAGTGAGTAAATCCAGGTGTGGTGTCGCCCGCCTATAATCCCAATCCTGGGGAGGCTGAAAACAGGAGGATCACTACGAGTCTGAGCTGCATAGTGAGACCCTGTACCAAACACATAGACTGAAAACAAAAATAAGTTCAATAAAATAAAATCAAGAATGGTCAAGTTGTGTCAACGTAACAACTATAAACAACTAGCAAACACTACACATATTGATATTTGATCTCACAACTTTTCATTATGCATGTTTTTCATTTTTAAAATGCTGTATTTTGGAGGGTTTTAAAGATTCTTATTAGCAATACATGTTGAATATATTTATCATGAAGTGTTGATAAACACATTACACCTTAGTCCTTTTTACTTGCTTTTTCTCTGTCCTTCTTCCTCTCTCCTTCCATCCTTAGACCCCATTTGCATGTGCAAACAGGTACTTCCTTATTCCCTATCATCTATATTTCATTTTGTTCTTTAAATTATTTATACTTTGCATTTTCCATACAAAATCCATGCAATATCTAGCCTGTGTGTCTGCTTTATTTTGCTTGACTCCAGGACCTCACGGTGTGTCCACCTCCTTACACCGACTCTTCCTCGTTCTTCTTTATGGCTGAATAGTACTCTGCTGTGCATAGAGACCACATTTTGTTCATCTGTTCTTTGTTGACAGGCGTGGACGCAGCTTCCAAGTGTCAGCTACTGTCAGTTGAGTTGCTACGAATAACAGCAGGCATGTGTCACTACAGTGCAGTCTGTAATGTGGAAACACCCAGAAGAAGCACAGCTGGGAGGAATGAAATGCTTATTATTAGATGTTGTTATTAGCTTGTCCTTAATGATTGCACTATGCTCCTGCCGTCCTTGTAGAGAGGTCCTTCTTCTTCCACGTAGCCTTCTCAGCATGTGCTATTTGTGTGATGGAAGCCACTCTAGCTCCAATAAGATGGAACCGGGGTGTTGCTTTGGTTTTCATTGCTCTTATCGTCAAAGCTACTGACTGTGTTTTTCATGGACATTAATTACTGCAACTTTTTCTGAGAAATGTCTCCTTACACTTTACCATTTTTTATTTTATCGTTTATTTGAGGCATCTACATTTTTTGACTTCTTTATATATCGTACCTATTGGTCTTCTGTCTGACAAACAGCTGGCAAAATATTTTCCCTATTCTCAAAGCCACCTCGTCGACCTGTTGGTTGTTTCCCTTGCTATGCAGAGGCTTTTCAATGATATAATCCCATTTGTTGATCCTTGGTGTTATTTCTTGTGCAATCAGGATCTGTCTAGAAAATCCTTGCCTGTTCCTGTGTCCTTATCTACATGTCTTCCAGCAGATTTGGGGCTTTTGTTTTAATATCTAGGTTGCTTATGCATTGTATGTGTAGGAGGAGAGGTACAGGTCTAGGTTCATTCCTCTGCATGTGGATAACCATTTTCCCAGCACAATTGTTAAATGGGCTATCCTTGCTCCAGCATGTTTGTGACCCCTTTATCAAAGATTAGATGGCTGAATGTGGTGAGGGTTATTAATACGTCCTCTGTTTTGTTCCATTGGTAGTGACCTGCATGTTTGCTTTTGTGCTAGTACTAAACTGTTTTTATCACTGTAACTGAGTGAAAGAATTTGAAATCTGGGAGTATGACATCTCCTGCTTTGCTCATTTTGCTAAGGATTGATTTAGATGTTTTGAACCTCTCCTGGTTCCATGTGAATTTTAGGATTTTTTTTCTCAGTACACAAAAATTGAATTTTGACTGAGATTGTATTAAGTCCATATATCATTTTGGTAATATGGTCACTTTGATAATATTGGATTTGTCTACCCAGAAGCAAGGGAGGCCTTACCATTTTATATTATCTGCAATCTGTTATCAAGATATTATAGTTTTTGCTATAATGGTCTTTCACTTCCCTTGTTAGGTTGATTCTTAAGTATTTAATTCTTTAAGCTACTGTGAATGGAATTGTTTTGCTTAATTTCTTTATCCAAGGATTAATTATTGCTGTACAAGAACAATACTGCTCTGTACATGCTGTCTTTTTTTCTTGATACAGGGTCTCGCTACACAGTTCAGCCTCATAGAGATCCGCCTGTCTCAGTCTCCCCTGTGCTGCACCTACAGATGCACACCACCATGCCTAGTGTGGGGGACAGCACAGTGTACTTGGGTTCAGGGATCAGCACGCCATGGGGTACTTGGGATTGAATTTGGGTCCTTGCGCGTGCCAGGAAGGCGCTTAGACTGCCGAGCTATCTCTCTAGCCCTGTGCTGATTTTCTATTTAGCCACTTTCCTGAATTTGTTTGGCAGTTCTAGGAGGCTTTGGCAGGGGTTCCTGCTGTTGTCTTCTCTGTAAAGGGTCAAGTCATGTATGAACAAGGACAGTCTGACTCATTTCTTGCCTATGCACTTCCCTTTCTTTTTTTTTTTTTTTTTTTTCTTCTGACTGATCTGGCTAACTCATGAGTACTGTCTCTGCTACTTTTCTTTCATTTCTGAGACCAAAGACCTGATGCCCAAACTTAAGGAAAGAAAGGCTTACTTCTTGCACAGTTTGCAAAGGTTTCCATGTGTATTCAATTTTTACCAAGGCATGGTAACCTGGCAGAGGGGCAAACATTCAAGGAGGGGGAAACAGCAAAAGCAACAATAGCAGGAAGGGGGGGAACAAGCCTCCTTTCTTCCCTTACACAACGTGCAAACTACTCCCAGCACGTGTAGCACTCACACCATCTGTGCCCTCCTCTTGCACAGGCTCTGGATGTTTGCCAAAAGAAGACCTGGCCCTTGCTGAGTCACTTAGTTAACCTTCTAAAAAGTTCTCAAGTCGAAACAATAGACAGCATTCTAGAATAGTAAGGGCATGTCCACCACACTCTAGGGTATAGAACCATTGAGTCACTTTAACTTCTAGGATTCTCAAGTTGACACAGTGTATCAAACATTACAATCCACCCCTTGTCAGCTTGGCAACCAGATCCATTTCTTTAAACTGGCTTTAAGATATGAAGATCTGTTTATTTTTATCATTTTATAACTTGAACATAATAACAGGTTTAACAATCTTTAAGAACAGGATTAATTATTAATATTAAATTATATTGGATTAGTTCTAGGATTAATTTATCAACATTAAGTTACATTGAAATCGTAACATTTTATCCTGGGTGTTCCAAAGACTCATGCACATCGCTTTATGTAAAAGGCATTTAGTCCCTCTGCTCTAAGAGTTGCCAAAGTTCTCCCAGTTTCAACCTTGCTGAAAAGTCAGTGCCATGTCTCCTCCGAGATCTAAGGCCAACTCTTAGCATGAGCCCCTGTACAAGTGCAAAGTTAAACACTTCCAGCACTCAGTGGCACAAGATAAACATTACCATTTCAAAAGTTACAAACAGGAGAATACAAAAGATTGGAACCAAAGCAGTTCAAAATCCTACACACTCCTACATGAAGTCTTGTAGTTTCCTGTGCATCATCTAAGGAATCCTGTGGCAAACTGTGAGCTCCAAAGAGCTTGGATGGTTCCACGCTATGGCACTTGTGGTGGTTAGATGGCTTTTGTGGGCAGATCTGTTTTTCTCCCTTTTTGTGGTTTTCCCCAGATGATCCACATTACTGGCTTTTCAACTTCTGGGGTCTTCATTGTATCCGTGCCTTCATTCTCACAGATTTATCTATTGCCCTCCAGGGGCATGCTGTTTGGCCTTGCAGGCCTCCTAAAGTAGGGATGGAAGCTGTATTAACACTGTAATCCTAATATTTCATATGTGGATGATACTTTGTTTGCTGCCAGCTGGAGCAGTAGCCAGAATTCCCTCTCTAAGGTGTTCATGACTGATCTTTATAATTTCTTTCCTCCTATTAAGTTCAGATTTAGATTTTTCATTTTTCTAGAAGCTTAAAATGCATTACTAGATTATTTTTTGAGAATTGTTCAGTTTTCTTAATGTGCTCCTTCATAGCTATAAACTTCTTTGTGGGCTGGGGAGATACCTCCAAGGTCTAAGCACCTGCCTGACAAGTGCAAGAACCCAGTTTCAATCCCCAGTACCCCCAGCATGCTGTGCCAGATCCCTGTCACACCAGCCATTGAAACTGGATGCAGTGGTGCACACCTGTAATACCAGCCCTGAGGAGGCTGAGGCAGGAGGAACACTGTGAGTCTAAGCTGCATAGCAAGACTCTGTAGTAAATAAATAAATAAATAAATAAGGAAATATTTTTTAATTTTCTTTCTTATAACTACATTTATGTTTCCCTTAGATTTTGGTGTGTACTACTTCCATTGTCATTTAATTTTAGGAACTTGTTAATTTATCTTTTTAAAGGTTTATTTATTTACTTGGTACAGGGTCTCACTACATAGCTCAGACACATATTGATCATTCTGTCTCAGTCTCCCCAGTGTTGGGAATACAGCAATGCACGGCCAAATCCAGTTTCAGTGGCCAACACAGCATGGGGCTGGCATGATATGTAGTACTGGGGATTTAACCCAAGTCCTTGCTCTTGCAAGCCAGGCACTTAGACTGTCAAGCTATCTCCCTGGCTTAGATCATTTTTATTTCTTCCTTGATTTTTGTGTGTGTGTGCATGTGTGTGTGTGTGTGTGTGTGTGTGTGTGTGTGTGATGAACTGCCTATTTTCTACAATACTGTCTAATATATATGTATATGTGTAATTTTCTGGGGTTTTCTGTTTGCCATTAATTTCTAGCTTTATTCCACTCTGACATGATAGTATACAAAAGATTATTTTGATTATTTTGTAGTGAACTAGGCAAAGCTTTAAAAAGTCTTTATATGTTCTAGATTAGAGTCCTAGATAGGAGTGTTGGACTTTGTCAAAAGCCTTTCTGCATCCGTTAAGATGATCATGTGATTTTTATCTTTGGTTCTGTTGATGTGGTGTATTACGTTTGGATTTTCATGTGTTAAACCACCCTTGCATTCCGGGTATGAATGCCACCTGTTTATGGCATATGCTCTTCTTGATGATTGGTTATATTCTGTTTGCTAGCATTTTATTGAGGGTTTTTGCATCTTTATTTTCATTAGGGAAATTGACATGTAGTTCTCTTTTTTGGTTGGGTCCTTCTCTGGTTTTAGTATCAGAGTAATGCTTACCTCTAGGAGTAAGTTTGGAAGAATTACTTCCCTTTTGGTTTCATTAAAGTTTGTCTGAAGAGTTGGCATTAAATCTTCTCTAAATTTCTGTAGAATTGACCTACATGTCTACGAAGACATGGGATTTTTTTTTGTTGTTGGTAGGATTTTTATTACATTTTCAATTGATACTGGGTTATTTAAAAATTTAAATCTTCTTCATTCAACTTTGGTGGCTCATATGTGTCCAGGAATCTGTCTATTTCTTTTTTTTTTTTTTTTACCTCTTGTTCTCCTATGTTTAATTGTTTGCCCTATTTGGTGGATTCTTTCCATTCTCATTCATGGGGTTGTGATAATTTTGCTCCCTCTCTAGAACATCATTTAGTAGTCTGTGTAGACTTGGTTTTGTCAACATGAAATTCTTTAGTTATTCTTTGTCAAGGAAATATTTTACTTCTCCATTATACTTGGAAGAGAGTTTTGCAGGTTATATCAGTCTGCATTGGAATTTGTTTTCTTGCAATTCTTGAAGTACTTTGATTCGTGATTTTTTCTTGATGTGATACTTTGTGAAGAGAAACCTGCCATTATTCAGATGGGTTTTCCTTTAAATGTGATCTGTTTCTTTTCTTCAGTGGCTTTTAGTATACTGTTCCTGGGCTGAGTTTCTGATTATTATATGTCTGGGAGTGGTTTTAATTGGGTTGATGTTATGTGGAGTTCTATATGCTTCAGTTATCTGAATGTCAGATTGTTGCCCCATATTTGGAAAGTTTTCTGCTATTACTTCTGCCCATATTCTTTTTCTATCATTTGTATTGACTCCTTCCTTCTCATTGATGTCTATCAGTCTCACAGTGTTCATCTTTGCATCATCTTACAGGTGCTGAATTATTTTTTCTTACATCCTAGTTGTTTTTAAGAGATCTTTGCTTACTTTTTCACTAGCTGCAATGATGTCTTTATGGTCAGAGAGTCTATTTTCACTTTCACTCAAACGGATTTGCCAGCTTATGACTGAGGTTTTAATTTCCTGTATATAACTTTGAATCTGTTTCATACATTCCATTTCTTTCCTATATTGCTTATTCAGGGGATCCATCATTTATATTCTGCTCTATTGTTTATCAGTGTCTTCTTTAGAAGCACTTGGTACTTCTTTGATTATAGTTATCACTACTATTTTTATTTCAGAAATTATTTCTGATCTGATTTCTTCTATACCTTTCTGCAGTTGTTTCTTTACTTCCTATTGCTATTATTTCAGAGATTTCAGGTGTGTGATTTCCAATTTCCTCTATGCTAGTGTCTTCTGCATTTGTACTGGGTGGACTCTGGGCCTGAGACTGCTTTTTGCTCCTTCTCTTTGTCGTTTTGTATACCCCTGAATTTTGACCTTTGGTGTAGAGCTTGGGTAGATTTATTACCTTAGTACCAGGTCCAGATCTACCAAGTTCAGACTCCTCCAGGTGGGTGTGGCTTGGGTCTAGCTGCTGTGCTCCACTTCTTCCTGATGCAGTCTTGCAGGTAAACCCTTTGTGTCACTCTATCAAGATGTTCTGCTTCTGAATCAGCTTGGGGGTCTTGCCTCTAGCCTCTGTTCAGGGAGTTCTGATGAAGGGTTCCATACTGGGCCTGCACTCTGAGTTGATTCAGAATCCGGAGGCCCACAGCGGTCACACTCACATGCCAGGCCTGCACTCTGGGTTGGATCTATTTCTTCTGTATTTTCCAGCCTTTGAGTGCAAAGATTTTGGAAATAGGTATTGATCACCTTTTGAATTTCTGTAGGCTCTGTAGTGATTTCACCCTTTTCATTCTTCATTATACAAGTTTGAATTTTTTATTTCCTTTTTTGATAAGATTGGCTAAGGGTTTACCAATTTTATTTATTCTTTGAAAAAAACAACTATTTGACTTTCATTCTTTGTATTGTTTTCTTCATCTTCATTGCCTTTATTTCTGCTCTGAACTTTTTAATTTCCTACCTTCTTTAAATTTTGTGTTTGACTTGCTCTTCTTTTTCTAGGAGTTTGACATACAGCATCAGCCTGTTTATTTGGTCTTGTTCTGTTTTTTCTGATGTGAGAACTTATTGCTATAAATTTCGCTCTTATGAAATTGTTTTTTGAATCCCACAGGTTCTGGTCAGTTGTGTCTGCATTTAAATTTGACTGTAAATATTGTTTAATTTCTTTAATTTCATGTAGGACCCATTCATTGTTTAGGAGGGTATTATGTAGGCTTCATGTATTACATAGTTTTTGCTGTTTCTTTTGTCAATAATGTCCAGTTTCATTGCAGTATGGTCCATTAATCTGCATATGATAATTTCAATTCCTTTGCATTTACTTAAGCACATTATATGTGCTAACACATGGCCTATTTTGGAAAACATCTCATGTGCATATGAGAAGAATGTATATTCTGACCTTGTTGGGTGAAACACTATAAAGTCCATTTCTTTACATGTTTGGCTTAGTTCTGTCATTTCTTTGATTACTGTTTGCATAATTCATCTATCTCTTTGTGTCAATGAAATGTTAAAGTCACCCAGTACAATTATGTTATTGTTCATTTGATATTTTCATGTCTGGTAAAATTTGTCATATGTAGGTGGGTGCTCCTATATTGGGTGCATATATATTTGTAATTGTTATCTCTTCCTCTTGTAGCTTTCCCCTAACAAGTATTCAGTGACCTTCTTTATCTCTGTTAATCACACTTGTTTTGACATGGACATTGTCAGCATTGTCAGCCACCCCTGTTTTTTTTCTGTGATCCTATCACATGGATGATTGTTTTGTTTCCTTTGAAGTTCAGTCTACTAATTTCTTTTTGAGTTAAATGTGTTTCTTGTATGCAACATATTGTTGTATTATCTTTCTTGTTCCATTCTGCCAGTCTGCTTCTTTTGATTGGTGAACTGAGGCAGTTTACATTGATGGTTATAACTAATACGTATTGGCTTATCTTTGTCATGTTGTTTTCCTAATATAGGATCCCTACTTTTCCCCTCTGCTTAACTGCTTGCTATGCTTGTTGAATCTATTTTTCTGTTTTAGAAGTTGTGTTTGTCTTTTTCTCTTTCTAAAATATGTCAGTAATGTTTTAGAGTTGGTTTGAATTTCATCCATTTTTCTTTGTCATGAATTTCATCCATTTTTCTTTGTCATGGAAGAATCTTTTCTCCCCATTAAATTTGATAACTAGTTTTGTAGGGTACATCAATCTGAGTTGGAAGTTGTTTTCTTTCAGGACCTCAACTATCTTACTCCAAGCTCTTCTTGATTGGATGGTCTGTGTTGAGAAATCTGCCATGGTTCTGATGGGCTTTTGATAGTAGGTGATCTCTTTCCTCTGTCCATCAGCTTGTATTATTCCATGCTTTGCTCATTCTCTGTGATCTTGATTATTATGTGTCTAGGTGAAGATATTTTTTGTTTATGCTTTGCTGGAGTTGTTTATGCCTCACTTATCTATATGTCAGATTCTTTACCATGCTTGAAAATTTTTCTGTTACTACTTCTGCAAATAGTAAGTCTTTTTCTATCATTTTTGTTAACTCCAGCTATTACATTGATGCCTATTAGCCTTATGTTGTTCTTTACATTTTCTTGCAGCTATTGAATTATTATTTCCTGGATCCTAGTTATTTTTAAGAGATGTTTCTTTTTATGTTCCCTAGCTGCAATGCTACCTTCAAGGTCTGAAGTTCTATCTTCTATTTCGCTGAAGTGGTTTTCCCAGCTTTCAGTGGGATTCTTAATGTCCTGGGTATCTGTTTGAATCTGTTTCAAGGATTCAGCTCTTTCCTGTTCATTCAATGTTTCCATCATTTCCTTTTCCCTTCTATTTTTTTGTCTGTATCTTCCTTAGATGTATTGAGCAATTCTTTCATGATTGTGATCACTTTCTTTTTTACTTGAAAGATTATTTCTGATCTGATTTCCTCCACAGGCTTATGGCGTTGTTTCGTTACTTCAGTTGCTATCATCACAAAAATTTCAGGTACATGTCTTTGAAATTCTTCCAAGATCTTGTCTCTTGGACTTGTTTTTGATGGGTTAGAGGTCTGAGATTGCCTTTTGTTCCTTCCTTTTGTCATTTTTGAGGCCCCCAACAATCACCCTGACTCTGCAGTGATGATAAGGTTGCAGGGTGCAGGTGAACAAGGCTGTCAGGAGAGTGGGAGGGCAGAGTAGGCTCACAGAAGCTCCCACTGTGTGGGGTTCAATGTGGCTTCCACCTCACTGACAGGGAAGGGGGGCAAGCTGCATCTCAAGAAGGATCCAATGATGAGTTCAGGCCATGGTTCTTTAAGGCTCTCTCAATGGTGATTTGGCACAGGGTAGGGTTCACCAATACTCCTGCAGCCCTGTGGCAGTCTTCCTGGTGTCTGAACAAAACTCACCAGGTGCCATCAGCAGTCCTCCAGGTGAGGGTGAGTGGCCAAAACTCAGACAGGCTCCAGCAAGGAAGAAAGATGTGGCTGGGACTCAGAGGATCTCCAGCCATGATGAGGGGTGAGGCTAGCCTACCAGGTCTCCTGCGCAGTATTCAGGGCAAGGGCCTTTGTGCTGCTTTTGGATGAAACACTATCAATATTATTAAATTCCTTTGTTCAGTGATATGGATTAACTAACATTTCTTTGTTAGTTTTTCTTAAGCTGGTTGACCTGTCTAATTGTGAGAATCAAGTGGTTGACCCCTCATTATGATTGCATATGCATCTATCTGTCCCCTAACAATCAGTAAGCTTTGCTTTAGCAATGGGCATCATTTGATGTATGGATATAGTGGTGCCTCAGTTACGGACTTCATTCATCCCACAGTCCTGAGGAAGATGAATGTGTTTATATCTGTGTGAGAATGATGCTACATCATGTTCATCACCCAAAGCAGAATTCGTGATGAAGCAAAATTTTTCCAAATGCTCCCATTGGGAACTGAACAGAAGCATTCGTGAAGTGAGGCATTGCTGTATTGTTACCTCTTCTTGAATCTTTCCCTTTGCCAATATTTAATGGCTGTTTCATCTCCTCACCACTTTTCACTTGAATGTAGCTATTTCTGCTTGCTTTGGGACCCAGTTGCATGAAATATCATTTTCCATTCTTTCACCTTTATTCTGTGAACTTCCTTTTTAATGAGATGTGAATCCTGTGGGTAATAGATAATAGTATTTTGGTTTTGATCCAAACTGCCACTTTGTATCTTTTGATCAGGGTGGTAAGGTCGAGACCATAGGCAGTGAGAGTTATTATCATAAGGTGTTTACTGAATTTGGCCTTTGTCTGTGAGGTATCTTCCCCAAAGAGCTTAAGTCACCCTGCTTCAGTGGCAGCATACAGCAATGTTTGCAGCAGCACAGTTCTTAACAGCTTAATCCTGGCAGCAGCCTACACACCCACCAACAGACAATTGGATAAAGAATGTGTGGTATTCATGACCCATTTGAGACATTTGTAAGGGGATGAGCATACCTGGAAAACATAATTTCCGTGAAATGAATAAGACACACAAAATTAAATACCATACAGTACCTCTCATTAGATTGAGGCAAATTATGAACTACGAACATAATAAATATGGACAGAAAGAAACAAGGGCATAGATTGCTTGCAATAGGGAAGTGGTGCAAGAAATAAGGGAAAGGGGTGATGAGTGGGGGAAGAGAAATGAGAGGAAGAAATATGGGGTGTGTACAGGATCCTAGTAACCCCAATTAATGTAGACATTATGTCCCATGCCACGAGCTAAGACAAATAATATCATTAGGTATGAAAAGGGAATGGGGAACCAAAGTAGGGGGCAGAGGAAGTGGATTAACATAAAGCAAGCTCTACTATGCACAGGTAGCCACTCCCCAAGATCATGGAACCTACATGAATTGCAAACGTGTACTAAAAGAAGAACTTTTGTTCTTGTTTAAAAATTTAATAGAAGCTACCATAGGGCCAGTGAGATAGCACAGCAGACTGAGTGAGCACTTTGACAAGTAAAAGGACCAAGGTTTGATCCCTGGTTCCATAAACCATGCCAGCCCTGCCCCAGGGTGCCCTGAGCCAGCAACTGAGTCTGGGCATGGTGGCACATGCCTATAATCCCAGCACTAGGGAGGCTGAAAATAAGACGATCACTATGAGTTTGAGCTGTGTAGTGAAGCCCTGTACCAAATACATAAAATGAAAAATAAAAAGCTACCATAATATTGTTATCAATAAAAAAGAAATCTACAATAATGTAATCGCAAAGACAAACAAAATATTGGCATATGATACATACCAAATGTAACAAGCACACCAGCAGCAACAGTAGAAAAAAATCAACAAGAATAGCATTTAGTCCAATATATAGAAATTAATTTTAATAAGAGTACAAAGGAGGGGTGAGGAAAGGAAAATAAAAATGTAAAAATTGAAAAGGAAAAAGTTTAATGTAATCCAATTTAAGAATTTAAAAGTTAAATAGGTAAAAGCACCAGAAAAAAATAAGAAAAAGCAAGTGAGAAAAAGAATAAAATGAAGAGTAAAAAAGGAAAACATGCCAAAGTTAAACTAATTAAAAAGAGAAATGACTACAAAAATTCCTTCATGTGTTTGAGTGGGCAATTTCCTTCCAGAACCTGTAATTTTGAATTTCATTGAGTAGGGGGGGAAATAGTAGTGAGTCACAATTAGGACTTTTTCCACACCCACCTGTCTTTTAGGTGTGCATGCTGAGTACTAGTCTAAGTTATCCTCGGCATTGTTGTTGTGGTTGTTGCTGTTTGGTTGGATGAGGTCAGTTAGCGGTAGGGTTTATGCCCAGGGGTTATTCACCCCAGAGCCCTCTGGGGTTCATGCCTCTCTCTGTGCCCCAGTTCATGCTTATCTCCATCTGGTTTTGTGGTCTGTGACCTTCTCAAGTGGCCCCCTCGCTCCAGAGACCCCTCTGTCCACACACCTCAGGATGGGGCAACTGTCCTAGCCAAGGCATTTCTCTGATCAGATTGGTGGGTGGGGAAAGCTCACAGAGTCCTGAGTTCTGTGAGGGGAACTCAGGGCAGGGATGTCAGGAAGTGGGTCGCACTTAATGCAGGCCCAGCTCCCTCAGAGAGGCACACATGACCAGGCATGGCCACCATGTCCTTCCTGACACTCCTTAAACTTCTTATGAATTTTATAACTAGCCTGCTCCTTCTCCACCCCTATCTCTTGCAGCCAACTTCCACATAGTATCTGGAGTACCATGACCCCAGAAACCCTGAAATGTGGTAATTTCTGATTCCTCAGAATAGCTCAGTCTTAAATAATTAACATCTTCCCAAAAAGGGCTCCAGGTTAATCACTCCAAAATAAGGCCAGAGTTGTCTGGATTTGTTCTCTAATTCAAAACTGCCATCAAACAGGAGTCATTTTCAGTGTGAAATCCTACACTGTATTTTCAGTTCACCATAACCACGGACTTTTCCTGGAGTTAGAGCTACTGGTCTATTCTTTCTCTCTGGGCTCCTTAGCCAGAGTATTTCTTATTTCTTTTCTCTAAATTGTCTTCATTTTCTTTGTGCATTGTAGAGTTCCTGTCAGCCATTTCTTGGTTCCTGGAGCTCTTCCCTTTCTTTCTATTCATGTTTTCCAGGTGTCTTGATTTGAGGTCCTAGAGAAGCACTGATATGCTGGTGGCCTGATCTCTTTCTTGTTTTTCTCTAAAAGGGATTTTTTTTTTTTTTGATAACTCACTACTATTGTGGACTACTGGACTATATTGGAATATTTTGCTGAATTCATGCACTACAATATTTGGATGGCAATGGAATACCCATCTCTGACAAAAATAAAGAAAAAAGAGGTGATATAAATGAAGGACTGTTTTGTATCTGCATATACAAAATAGGATAGATATACAGCTACTTTCTCTTAATCCAATAAGAAGAAAGATTTGTACTAATAGTGTTTGGACAGGATATCATGTCTGCATCCTGTGCTATGAATGACTACTACAAAGACAACAATATGCAATGTATTAATTGTTGTAACTCTCCTACCAACCTGTTTTGAAGCTGTCTCATTGCAATTTTTTTCTCAATAAAATTAATAAAAATAAATAAATTTAAAAATTTTTTACTGTAGATTTTTTACTGTAGATGAACCCTACCATTTCAATCTTAAGTTATATGAACAAAAGTTAAGTATTGACTCTTTTTCTGATAATATTACTTACACATGTTGACCAAGATTATCTTGGTTTTTAAAAGTATGGATTCTTAAGTTTTAAAAGGTTTCTCATTACAAGTCCATTGACTTTCTGGCATTTACCCAGACTTTCTGTGACTACAGTTGTGTTCCTTTTGGGTTCTTCAGGTTTGTTTGTTTGTTTGTTTGTTTGTTTTTCCACAGAAAGGTTTCATTTTCCTCTTTAGTTTCTGAATGGAATACCTCTCCTCTTAGAAGAGTTCCTGATCACAGTGCACTTGCCCTGGTGACTCACAAAAAAGATTTTGAGTGTGAATCTCATGTGCTTTGCTGGAGTGGGAACCCCTCCAACCATTCTCCACTCTTGGGATTAGTGAGCAGGAGCCAACTGTCAAGCTGTGGATCTCCCCAGTAAGCTCAGCCTTCAGATAGACTCTGTTCTTCTTCATAGATTTCCTGTCAATAGGCATTAAATGGGGATAGTGATATACTAAAGTGATGGATATTGTGAAAAGAAAGTATAAAATGAAAATAAAATCCTTATGGACATTCTATCTTTGAGAAAAGAATTAATTGCTTACTTAAAAGTGAAATGTGGGCCAGGGAGATAGCTCAGTAAAGTAAGTGCTTGCCTGGCAAGCACAGGGTCCTGAGTTCAATCCCTGGTACTGAAAAAAAAGAAAAAAAAGTGAAATGCTATGATCATTTTGTAATGGTAAATTTTGAAAATAACATGCAATTGACTCACTACAATGAAAGATAGTTCTAGGACACTTTCAAATTTTTTTTAATGACCTCCAAATGACTCTTAGTACTAGAGGAAATGTTTTATGCATTTATTTCCTTTGAATTACAATTACTTTGGCTGAAAAGCATTTAAATTTGAGAAAGAAAATCTGCACTTGATAGTTCTCATGGCAGTGTTTGCAGTTAAATTAAGGTCTTGGGGAGAGGAGGTTTATGAGTGTTTAAGAAAAATCTCTTTTTTCTCGCTTTCAGTTTTAGCTCTTCATCAGATTTTTCTGGCTTTAAAGTATTAGTTTGAAATTATCTGGCAATCTGAGCACTGTGATTTAAAATATTTTTTCTATATAATGGTAAAGATTAATGAAAATCAAACATCTGAACTACCATATTTAGTATTCTGATGTCCAGCTCTTTTGAACTCAATGGTAGATTAATTTAATATTAGCTATACTTTTAATTTAATTGCATGGAACCTGTTATAAGACCTTCTGGAGAAGATGAAACTTTTTCTATAAATCCACAGGTATTTTTCTTGAAGTTTTTATGATTGTTATAAGCCTGAAGAAATCAGTATGTTTTGGGCAGTGGAGGAATATTGCAGAGGAATCCAAGCAAATCAAGAATTTGTGTTCCAGGTGAGGAAAACAAGCCAATGGGACCCCCTCAGGCAGTGAGCTTCAGCTCCCTTAGAAGTTGTGAGTAGAGAGAATTTTCTTCCATCTCTCTCTGCCATTCTGCTTCACCACAGAGACAAAGGTGAAGGTGGGGGAAGATGATCACTCTGAAAAGGAAGAGAACATGTGGGTCAGAGACCTACTTCCTTCCCACACCACCTTGACCCAGATTTTTGCTAGAGAGAGCTGCTTAACTTTCAAGTTTTCACAGTCCTGAGGCCTGGGGCTCCTAAATCTACTTTCTGTTTATGCAATCAGTGCTGGTGGATAGAAGAATAATTGCTCTCCTTTCCAAATACACATGTAGGAATGCACATGCCAGAAAAGAGAAATTTGCCACAATGTGCTCAGTTCTTAACCCTGAACAGATGTGGGGAAGACAATCCTGCAGATTTGGGAAGTGGAGGTTCAGGCTACTAGAGCTGGCAAAAATAGTATTTATAAAAATTATATTTTATTTGAAAGGTTATAGATATTTATGTAGGAAAAGACACAAGTTAAAAGTCAGAGATACTTGTCTTCTAGTCTTTCTTGTACTTTCCACTCTTTCTTTGAAAGAGTCAAGTAGTGTGCTCTTTCGTGCTGATCACCGTGATATTTATTGCTGATCCTTTACATTTGTTGGGTTTCAGCATAGCTGTTGGACAGCTTCTACTAGAGACAGTGGTGTGGGTCTGGGGCATCTGGATGCATACTTTGGAACTAACAGGAGGAGATGAGGAGCAAAGGGGATATACTCTCCAGCAAACAAGCCCTCCAACTTGAGACTTCCTGTCCTAGTCTTAGGAGATAGTTCCTAGCCATGGCTATGTTTTCACTGCCCAGGCTGACGTGGAACTTGCAAATCCTTCTGCCTCATCTTCTGAAAGTGCAAGGATAATGGGCATGTACTACTCTTTAGAATCTAGGGACTATAAAAATTTGCTCCATAATTTTCTTTGGCGCACATGACAGACAGGAGAAAGATAAAAGAAGCCTTTATTGTTCAGCATAGGAGGCCTGCTGAGGAGAAGCAGAAGCCTCCGAGATAGAGACAAAGGAACCAGGAGTTTATCAGGTCAGGCTGGGGCTGGAGTTTACGGGCAGTCAGCAAGTCACGCGTCTTAAGGAGCGCTGATTGGAGAAGGCTTAGCACACCACCTGTGAGAAAAAGAAAGGAGGAAGTTGAGGTTAACCAGAGAAAAACGGAAGGCGGAAGTGAGTCTTGGCAACACGCTGTTGTTTTGGGGTCCTCGCGCCATGTTGGCTCAACGCCATGATGATTTGGCAGATGGTCGTATGGGTGCAGACCCATCAATAATACAGCCCTGTGGAAGGGGAAACACGAGAATGGGAGAGCTTTGCGACACTGTTTAAATAGCTTCCTCTTTCTTCATTCATTATGCTCTTTCACTCTGTAAGCTGATTATTATGATATATTTCAGTAGAATTATTTCAGAGACCTGTCTTAATTCAATCTGGATGTGCCTCACTGAACCAATATAATCCCTGCCCCTGAAAAGGGATATATTATGTGTTGTGTTTAGCTACAACTCCTGATGCATCTCTGAAGAATTGTACATTTTATATAATTTGTCAAGGACACTTTCAGGATGCATAACATCATCAATCTCGCTGACAACAGCTCTAATGGCTTCACTCCGTAATCTGAGTTTTGCCGAATGCAAGCCAGTGCTCAGTAGACGACACACCTGCTACCCACCTATTGCTTCAGTTGTGTCATCTGTTGCAGAGATAATGGAGTTGAGGGGAAGAATTCATCCTTGAAGCCTTTCCTTTCCAATTAAGTCAACAGATGTTGCTTGAAGTCTATGCCCAGGGAATTTATTCAATTTTTAAAAGGAGGAGGAATTCACAGATCTGCCTTCATCATAATTGTGTTTTTCTTTAATCACTGCAGCAAGTCTGGGAATGACTGATAAAAGGAAAGAATATGTGATGCTGTCATTTTTGAACAATTTGAATGGCATTCCTGAAGAGTGCTTTCTCTCCAGCTGTCATCTGGCTTCATCGCTCTTGGCTGGGTACCTGGTCTCCCCGTCATGGTGGGAGGCTAGACAGAACTGGCCTGGCTCAGACGGCTTGGGAGAATGAGGCAGGTGTAGGATGTAACTCCAAAGACCTCTGCAGTTACAGGAAGCAAGGAGCAATCCAGAAAGCCCAAAGTCAGTCAGAAATGCACAGCTAAACTGGACACTGAGGCAAGAAAATCCTGAAGTCCAGGGTACAGGTGAAAGAAACAGTGAACATGGAAAGAAAGAGCTATTTGCACAAAGAGGTAAGTGTGATGGTGTCTTGGGTGAGAGCCAAGAAGATGAGCTCTGGCTACCCACCCCAGTGTGGGAAACCAAGGCGAAAGTGACACCCAGGCGTGCCTACTCTTCACTGTCTTTATCTATGTCCCACCCTCCTTGGCTGTAAGGGGTATGAAAGATCAAGCTCAGTCTTATATGTGAAATTTAATATTGTTAGGCCCTGCTATCATTATTATTATAATTGTTAAAATGTGTTATAGATGGAACAATAGATGTCCTAAAACTTTCAGAAATGACAGTGGTTGCATTGTGAGAATCAGTTTTGTGTGTTTTTAAATTTTTTTTTTAATGGTTTTACTAGCAGGCCTCACTACACAGATTAGACTCATAGTGGTCCTGCTGTTTTCAGCCTTCTAGGTGCTGGGATTACAAGTTCATACCACTAGGTGCAGTCTCATTTTTGTGTTTGTGTTTTACAATAATACAAAGTATTTTTGATGTTCATTTCTGTCTAAAGTATCTAATTTCATCTATGATCACCAACCTTTGTATTAGGATTTGTGAAGTTAGGGTAGATTTACAGATCAAAGTTTACATACAAGGAGAAAAATTGCAACATGAAAGAACTGGAATTTTTAAGCTCCGGCTCTCAGATTATTCACCTACTTTGACAGTTTTACTGTCTTTATTAAATATTTTATGATGCTACTACTTAAGATAAAATTGTAAAAGCTAATTTATACTGACATATCTTTATGTAAAAGCTTTCCAAGCTGATTTATTGCCAGGTTGAAGCATGTCTGTGAATACAATGATTTCTAAAGCAAGGAGACTTCTCAATTTTCTTCCACACTCTTAAGTCAAACAGTTTCTATTAAACAATTTATATGAAAAACAGGGCCTTTAATTTTACAAGACTCTATTTTATTTTCCTATGTTGCCTCCCTTAATTTCATTCTCCAATGCAATTTAGTGCCTGCTTTGTTCTGTATTAAGTAATAAATTTGGAACACTGTGCCCAATTATAATTTATTGTAATCTCTGCACAATGGAGGAAATTTAATGCCTGAGATTCCAGCTCAGTTCTTCTCAGAGGTGAGTCTTTACTTATTATCTTCTGTTCAACAGAAATGTAGGGAATCAGTTGCCAGATTGGTGCTGTTGTCTGAGTCGTCTTGATCTTAATAATCTTTGGCTAAATTTATTGTATGATATTACCCTGGAAGGGGTCTGGGGGAAGTACACACACATACACACACACACACACCAACAGACATACACTCTTATCTAATCATAGTTTTGGTTTGGGTAGAAAGAGTTAGGGATTTACCTTTAAATGATTTTTATGGTTTTGCACAATTATTCACCATTGCAATGCATAAAATCGTATACTTTGATTATAACACAATTTATAAATTTTTAAACTCTATGTAGAGTAGATATAGCACTCCTGAATCTTAAAGGATTTTTATATATAAACAGATTACAAAGCTTATTAAAGGGGAAGCAGACGATATGGGATTCCATATTGGTGATGGTTTGCACTCCAGGAACACAGAGATGCTCTAAAGTTGAAAACAGAAAGGAAGCGAGATGAAGTGAGAAGTGGGGCAAGCAGGACCAGCAAGGTAGGCAGAGCTGAGGGAGCACACCGCGGGCCCCAGCATGCGGCAACAGTAGCACGGAGGGAAGGACACATGCATTTGGTGACAGCATTTTAGTGGGAGGAAACAGGAAAAAATAGGAAAAGGATTAAGGGCAGAGAGAGACCAGCTGGCGACTGCACGGAGCCAAACCCAAATATGTCATGGACTCAAATCTCAGCTCTGGAGACCTAGTGAAATAGAAAACTAATACTACAAGTAGAAAAAGTAGAATTTGCTTTCATAACTGGATGTATTTGTATAATATGTTACCAAAATGTATTTAAGATGGATTATTTTGAAGGAGAAAGAGTAGATATTTACAATAAGATTAATAACACAAATGAGAAAGGGCAAAGCATATTCTAGCCGCAAGGGTCCAGAGAATAGCTAAAACTTGGAGCTTCCTTGTAACCTTGGTGAAGAGTTGTTAAATATCATTATCTGAAGTCATTTGACCTAATAAAGAACTGGAAAATAAATGCTCCTGGTTAAAGAATACAGCTTCTCTGTGACAATAATGGGAACTTTATATAACCAATACTTACTTCAATAATGATTTCACAGCAAATACATGAGTTAAATTTGCCTGGCTCATTTTGAGAGCAACCTTAGATAAGATGCATGTCTCTCAATTGAGAGACAAGTTGATAAACCAAAGACACTAACGTCACTGTCTGAAGGGGCAGCCTTCTTGTTATCTGACTGCATCACCAGACAGTGATTCGCCTTTCAGGTGTGCGTGCCAGGCACCAGATCACAAATGCGAACAGAACAGATGTAGTTCCCTCCCTTATGGAGCTTACATTTTGGCAGAGACAGAAAATGAAGCAGGAAATATATAAAGGTACTAATAAGTTATGATAAATGTTAAAAAAAAAAAAAAAATTCAACACTACCTTTAAGACTTCAAGAGGTGGGCTAGCCAACTAGCTCAGCAGATTAAAGCACCTGCAAGCAGTCACAGGGGCGGGGGACTCGATCCCTGGGCCTGCTGTGCTGGCCCCGCCCTCAGGTGTGCTAAGCGGCAACTGACACTAGGTGTGGTGGCACGTGCCTGTAATCCCAGTTTTTGGGAGGCTGTAAACAGGCAGATTACTATGAGTCCAATCTAGTAGTGAGACCCTGTAGACCTTTCCCTAAAATACAAAAAAAAAAAAGAAAGTTCAAGAAGATAGGGAAGGAGTTCTCCTGGTTTAGATCCAGTATCAGATAAGACCCCTTTGAGATCAAAGAGGGCAGAGAGCTTAGAGTACATGCAATTGGGAGTATATGTATAACCTACAGTAATTTTTCTTAACAACCAGCAGGGCAGACTACATATGATTTAAGTAAGGTTTTTAAGATTATCTGAGCACAGAACCTGGAGTGCAGGTATTTTGCATAGGTAACTAAGGAAATTTTATGAGTTTTAGAAGCCAGTAACCATATCAGGTGATATAGTTAATAGCTTATTACAAATATGAATGAATTTAACCAACATTAGCTCTAATGAAAGTCAGAGATGGGACTGAAATAGTGGAACTGAGGAGAAATGGCCATACAGTATGAAAGAAATACAAAAAACACCTTTCAGATTCTCCTTTTGAACCCTAATTGTGCTACCACAAGAAGTAGCAAGTCACAGGAAGTTGGGAGATTTTTCTCAAATGGGAAGAATAATAAGAGATGGAGAGGGGAGAAGAGGAGGGGAGGGAAAGAGATGGCAGAGAAAAACTTGCAGAGAAATGGAAATTGAGCTCTTGCAAAGGGGATCAAGAGTTGGAAAGGGGCAGGGAGAGACGGGGACTGGAACATGTACCACTACCTACAGTAAATATAATTTCTATGTGCTGCAAACATGTACTAACAAAAACACTGAGCCTGCATTCTCCCACACCTGGAGGTCCCAGGGATCTCCAAAGTGGCCACAAGGTACCCACACTGAAGCTGCACTCATGCAGCCCCTACACCCTGCTAAAAGGTTCTGCACACTGAGATCTAAGGACTGCCTCAAGCACACGCATCTTAGGAGGTAATAAGTCTCCTTAATTCAAGGGTGCAGTTTTGTCAGGACCTCATCAGACTCCCAATTTATGGATGAGCTTGCAGGGAAAGATTAAATAAAAGGGACAGTACAGTATGCTTTGTGGAGATCCAGGCGAGTCAGAGCTAAGACCACAACTTCTCGGGACTGGCAAATTTTTTGGTTCCTTAACGTATCAGGGGGTTCAGGAAATTTCAGGAAATATCTGAGGCAAAAGTGAGCAAGACTTTAAGAAGTCAGAAAAAAAGACACTCCAAGTAGTAAATCTTGCTAAATGAGACAACTGTGTCTATCTCTAAAGTTCACAGTTAGGCCTTTTGAATTCTGAGTGAGTGTCCAGCTGTGGTCTTTTCTTGATGTCAGAGACTGTGAATGTGAGCTTTCCCCACACATCTAGAGAGCACTGTGGTCAGCAACTTGATTCACAACTCATTTTCATGTTTGCCTTTATTTTATTTCATCAAGTACTGGGAGTCAAACCCAGGGTCTCGTGCATAGTAGGCATTCGCTCTGAGACCTATTGTATTATTTTAACAATTAGATCCTTTTCCTTGAAAAATTGTATTTGCACAAAAATTAAACAAATATACAGTGACAATTCTCTCTGTCACCTCAGCCTCAAAGTCTCTAACCTCTTCTTCAAAGATTACCAATGACGGGGCTGGTGAGATACCTCGGTGGTCTAAAGTGTCTGCTTAGGCAAGCTTAGGCATGCACAGGGACCATGGTTCAATCCACAGCACCACATGCACACCAGCCCAACCCCAGGGAAGGCTGAGATTACTACCAAAAAATAATAATAATAAAATAAGACTTTCCAATAATGTATATATTACCATTGATATCTGTGTTACACAGAAAGATTCAAGTGACACATGACACATATAACTTGTGCCAAGTTTTCTTTCATTTACCAACATATCTTGGAGGTTATACACTCAATTTCATGAATCTTGACTTGTTTAACTCTTCTGATCTTTCTACTTATGCTCCAAGTCCTCAGTATTACTAAAACTATTCAAATGAACACCTCTAAATGCTCCTGTGCAAGCATGTGAGTATATCTGGAGGAAGCTACCTTGAGTTGGAATTGCTAAGTCAAGCAGATACATGTTTTCAGTTTACAAATTTTACATGTACTAGTTTACAAATTTTACTCCAAAGACAGAGTCCCACTTTATATTGTCATCAGTAATAAATGAAAATAACTATGTATTGAACAACTTTAAATGTTCCTTGTGAAACAATGTGAGGGGTAGAAATGATTATTATTCCCAAATTAAATTTGAATTTGTGGAAACACACGAAGGTTAAGCAACTTAACACAAGTCATGCAGAATGAAGTGATCAAACTGAGATGTGGTGTGTCAGTTGCAAAATTAAGGAAAGGAAGGTTTATTTAGCTCACAGTTGGTTGAGGGTTCAGTTCATACTGGACTGGCTCTAAGGCAGAATGGCACATGGCAGAGGGCAGCTGCTCATGGTGGTGGAAAAGAGCAAAGAGAAAAGGGAGGAGCAGTGGCTGCTGCAGCTAGCCAGCCTCTCTCCTCTCCTTGTGGTGTATGTAGATTATCTGCTCAGGGAAGGTATAGCACTCACACCCACCAGGCCAGCACTGGATCATGAATTAATCACAAAGGCTAGAAGCCTGCCCCATGACTTGGGTGGACACCTACATACAACCGTAACACCTGGGTTTCTGCAGTCCATGCTCCTCCCCATGAAGCTCTGTGCCTTCCTAAATTTCAGTTCCAACTCTCACTGAAAGCTGGTGATGCTTTTTCCTCAGACCTTTTTAGATAAAGCATGGACTCTCCACTTGGGTGGGCAGATGTCCCAGAAGTAGCAACAAGCAGGAAGAAGCTTGACATTGCTGTCTTCATTTTGCACCTGTCTTCCTTACTAAACTTTGGGTCAGATCCCTGCTCAGCTGCAAATATCATCAGATTCATCTTTCAGGAGTGTCTATCCTCTGTGTGTCTTCATAGGACAAAGCTGGTAAGTCCTACACTTACCTAAACACTCCAGTCTCTCACCAAGACAAGAGTAACCAAGGTATTTTCATACTCACCATCAACAGATCGTCAATGTCCAGTTTTTACAACATCCAGTGGCAGCCCCTGAAGAAGCATCTGGCAATCACCCCATAGGGAGGCTGCCCCCATGCTTTCCCCAGGAAAAGCTGGAGGACTTTAACTTATCCAAGCCACAAGGCAGATTGCAGGCTCGCTGACATTTGTCATGCAAGTATCAGTAAGAAACATAAATAGGTTTATTAGGCAGGATTTTTAAGAGTGCACTCTCAAAGAAATAATGGGATGGCCCTCAAGAGGGAAAGCAATTCCCAGTGGCTTCCAGCTGGGAATAAAGAAGGATTTGGGCAAAGACATCTTCTATTAAAAGCTGTTACACAGCAGAAGTGATCACCAAGAGATTGAAAACACGGCCCACAGAGCGCAGAGAAATTTTAACCAGTTGTCTCTCAGATGAAGGGCTTATATCTAGAATGTAGAAGATTTGAAAAAATCAGACACACCTCTATTCAAAGCCCCAATCAAGAAATGGGTATCTGAGGCCGGGGATATGGCTCAGTAGAATAAGCGCTTCCCTGGCAAGCGCAAGGGTCTGAGTTCAATCCCTGGTTCTGCCAAAAAAAAAAAAAAAAAAAAAAAAAAAAAAAAAAAAAGAAAGAAAGAAAGAAAGAAAGAAAGAAAGAAAGAAGAAAGAAAGAAAGAAAGAAAGAAAGAAAGAAAGAAAGAAAGAAAGAAAGAGAAAGAAGGAAGGAAAGAAAGAAATGGGATCTGAGACAAATAGACACTTCTCAGATAAAGAAATGTACATGACAAGTAAATAAAAGAACAAAAGTTCAACATTTGATAGATGCAAATTAAAACAACAATGAAATTCCATCTCACCCCAGAAAGAATGGTTATCATCAAGAAATCAACCACTAACAAATACTGGTGAAATCCCGGGCCTGCCATGCCAGTCCCACTCCTAGGGCGCGCTCTGTAATTCCAGCTCTTGGGAGGCTGTAAACAGGCAGATTACCGCAAGTCTGATCTAGTAGTGAGACCCTGAACAGTCTGTAGTCCCTTCCCTAAAATAAAAATTAAAAAAAGTACTGGTGAGGCTGAAGGGTAAAAGGAACACTTTTCTACTATTAATGGGAGTATAAACTGGTGTAACCACTGTGAAAATCAAGAGGAGTGTGCACTGTGAGGAGTGCAGACTCCTCAAAAAGCTAGGATTAGAGATCTTATTAGACCCAGCTCTTCATCTTCTGGAAGAATTAAAAACATAATACCATAGTGATATACATGCACCTGTATTTACTGCAGCACAGTTTGTAACAGCTAAATCTTGGAAACAACCTAGATGCCCATCAACCAAGGAAGGGATAAAAAATAGGTGTGGTCTTTGTACACAATAGAGTACTACTCACCCATCAAAAAATACCATAGTGTTAAGTGGAATAAATCACATTCACATGCATAAACACCGCATTGTCTCCCTAGTGTGAGAAACTGAAAGAGTAAATAAGGATCAAGATGTACAGTAGACATTGTGAAATGGGAAGAAACTGTTCAAACTGAAAGAGGAACTGGGGTGGGGAAAAGGAGAAAGGAAAGAAGGGAAAGGAAAAAATTACAAGTTAGTTATATTACTAGCTTCTCTTAGTTCATTGAAAGGTCTGTGCTAACATAGTTTGGAGAATATTTATGACTATATTTTATACTCAGAGTATCTACTTTGAAGACCACCATATGTAACATATTAATTATTGTTATTCTGTTCTTTTGTTATGAATCTTTTTTTACAAAAACAAAATGAAGATTGGATTCCTGGGGTGTGTGTGTGTGTGTGTGTGTGTGTGTGTGTGTGTCCTAGTGTTTGATCATTTGGTGAGCTGTGTAATAAGGCAAACCATTCATGTGTATGTGTTAGAAGCTGGGACTTGCTGTGGTTCTAACAGTGTGTTACCCCTGCTGCCAACTCCCATCCTCAGGAGTTACTAGAAAGAATCTCACTGCAGGTGATAAGCTCAGGCCCAGCGCCTGGTTTGCAAATTATTGTCTTAGAGGCCTTTAAGAATTTTTCCTGAGGAAAAAAAGCTAGAGTAACTTTTGTGCTCTGAAGCTGTAGTTTCTCTCTAAAAGTACAATTTTAATACTACAATTTTCCTTGTCTGCTTCCTCCTTGTCTTTAATTTTTTTTTTTTTCCCCTACCTCACCTCTAAGCAGGGACAAGCATCTCTCAGTAGAAACCCAATTGCCTGCCCCAGCAATAATGATTTCTTGGGCCAGGGAGAAAGCTCAGTAGAATAAGCACTTGCCTGGCAAGTGCAAGGTCCTGAGTTCAATCCCTGGTACCATCAAAATAATAATAATTATTATAATAATGACTTCTCCAGAGGCACTTCCCCTTCCAGCCTTGACATCACGACCCACCAAGCTGCAGTCTGGACAGGACTGCTTAATTATGCCCTCTTGCCTCAATTCCTCTCCTACTTATGCCTGAAACACATGTCAGTATCCTGAAGATAGGGCAGGACATTTGACTTGCTTGCCCAAAATAACTATTGAATAAATTTCTTTCTTCCCTTCCCCATTATTTTTTCCATGTAGTTTCTGGGGCAAGTAACTAAACCTAATTCATTGGAACTCTGAAGTCAGATCCTTCTGGCCCCAGATTCCAGTAACTTCTCTGTCATAGTTGCTTCATATATGCATTACATGGAAGAATAAACTACTTTTCCTAAAAAAATTTTTTTGCTGCTTGAAAATTATTAACAGTGATCACCCATTTTATTTTATTTATTTATTCTTCATTTGTGTATTTGGTACACAGTCTCACTACAGATTGTACTCATGATGATCCTCCTGTTTTCAGCCTTCCCAGGACTGGGGTTACAGGCAAGCATCACCATTCTCAGACTCTGTCACCAGCACAGCACCCCTGGGGGGTTGGGGCTGGCATGGCATGAAAGACCAGGGATCAAACCCTGGTCCCTATGCTTACCAAAGCAGGCACTTTGTCTGCTGAGCTATCTCACTGGCCCTACCATTTTAATTCCAATGCTGGAGCAATGAGGCCAGTCTCCGTCTTCTGTGGAGCACAGATCAGATGAGTTTGTCATTCAAGAGCTTTCTCCAAGTTCTATTTCTCATCATCAGGTCTTTCATTCATGCCAAACATTAAGCCAGGAATTAAAAGGAACATTCAGCTACAGAGTATGTTGTCGTTTACAGTGTACAGTTGTCAGTGGACAGTAGGCGTCAGTCTTACCTGACACCCTGGCTCTTTGTGTCCAGAACAGAGAGACTAGAGCATGGAACACTGAGGCAGTAAGAAAGGCAGAGATGTACTAGAGGAAGGGACACTGCTCAGCATGGGAGCGGGCCACCGAGAAGATGCAGGAGTGAGTTTGACTCAGGGCAACCTGTCTGCTTTAGGTATTGAGGTCTTTATTGGTGCCCTTCCTGATCTTGGGGCCTGGGGGATGGGGACACCTAAGAAAACCATCCAATTAATTGAAAGTCCCCATTCTCAAAGGACAGGGGGCATTTTGACTTTTCATAGGCCTGGATGGAACCAACATGGCTGTCCAAGCCCCATCACGGTGTCAACAGCTAGCACTATTACAATGCCTGGAGTTTCGCTGAAGCACTTAAACAACACTCTCTTTTAGTTCGTGCCAGGGGTCATGGAAGCTGACAAGGGCAGGTGAATTGTTTTGCAGGTTCTGTCAGGAAGTTACAGAAATATGGTGAGAGCTGGATTCTCTCTCTAAGCACCACCAGGCATCTTGTGTGGGGTGTAAACCCCAGGCCGGGTTGTCCCCCACACCGCCTAACCCTGCCTTATGATGACTCAGAGAAAACTTCACTGTGCTGCCCAAGGCTTGGGCGTGTAAATATCGTCGTCTCTTCCTAGCAAGTGTTGTGGCTTCGATCTCACAGAGCCGTTGAGCTCGTCACCGAACAGCTCTTCTCTTGGTTGGGAGAAGGTCCTAGAAATAAGCTCTCTGAAGAGTGATTCTTGCTTCGCACAGAGCTGTGTAGACCAGCAGCTGCTGCCTTGATGCGGGGGCGGGTGGGAGCAGCGCGCAGGCTGAGGCTGCAGGATGCCCCTGCGCTCGTTCTGCTCCGCGGATTCCTCAACAACCATCTCACTTCCTCTGGGGGCTTACAGGATGGTAAAGTTCTATGGGCTCGAAGTATTCCACATCCATTTCCAAAGTGTCCCCCAGGGACCTTCCCTGGAGCATCCGCCCTGCAGAGCCAGGGGGATCAGAGGTGCATGTCTTGCCTCCCGACACCCCTACTTCCGAGTGTTCAGGACGCCACCACCCTCTGGGCCGCCCGACTCGCTCCCCATCCCTGAGTGGCAAGGAGGGCTAGGAATGGGCCCAAACTGCGAAGCAGGTCGTTTGGACACGGCTGAGTTGGCAGCCTGGCTTGGAGGTGGCTCCGAGAACTGCCAGCCACATAAAATGACAACAACAAAAGTCACTATTTTATAACCGGGTTATAAAACAACAAGACACCGTGGCAGTTATGCTGGAGCCTTCACCTCCCACTCTCTGGCGACTGTTCCTGAATCTGTGGGCTGGATGCTTCCCTCCCAGGCAGGGCCTAGGCTACCCTCACACCCTAGGATGCGGACCAGCACTGGGGGAGCCTCGGTACGTATGCACGTATTCATGCTTTTCTCGGTACGTATGCACGTATTCATGCTTTTCTCCAAATCCTTACTAAGGCACTATCTCTAGCGCTCAAGTGAACACGCCTTCCCACCTTTCTTTCTTCTTCCCTTCTCCTCCTTTCTATCCTTCTCTCCCTTTCTTCCTTCTCCTTATTTCTTTTCTTTTTACTTTACATAATTATTTTTACTTTAAAATTTTAATTCTGCGTCAAAAACCTTTGTAAGGGCCAGCGGTATAGCTCAGCGGACTAAGCGCTTGCTTAGGTAAGCACAGGGACCAGGGCTCCATCCCTGGTTCAAAAACAAAAAAAAAACCCAAAAACCCTAACAACAAAAAAAACCCTTTGTAACTGGGTAAAATTGAAAACAGCCAAATCATCACGCCACATAGACCCAAAACGTGCTTCAGATCATTGATTTCCACACAAATGTAACTTGGAAATGAAACACATTTGCACATTTCCAAAAACTATACACGACAATGAAATGCACATGAAAATCAGAACTTAAGCAAATAGGCCATAAAATAAAAAGAAAACTACATCCAGTATAGTAAAGGAAACTGGACACATAGAATGCCACACCCAGCAACCAAAACAAGGTGCTAGGGCTGAGGATGCAGTACAGAGGAATAGCACTTGCCCGGCAAGCTTGAGGTTGTACGTGCAACTGCCAGTAGAAATAAATAAACAAAGTGCTTGACTGGCACTCTTTTTTTAAAAATGTATTTGGTACAGTGTCTGCAGGGTCTAGAGTCTCATTATGTAGATCAGACTCCTAGTGATTCTCCTGTTTGCAGCCTCCCAAGCGCTGGGATTACAGGTGAGCACCACCACGCCCAGTCTCAGTCTCCATCTCAGCCTGCCTTGGGGGTGGGGGGTGCCCCCCCCGCACTGCACACTGGGGATGGATTCCCAGCTGCTGTGCTCTGCCTAAGGAGGCGCTTAGTCCACTGAGCTATCTCACTGGCCCTGGCACTCTTAAACCTATAACGAATAGATATTTATGTCCTTAGGTTTGAGGGGAGTATTAAGATGCTAGATTAGTTCCAATTTTTTTAAAGGACTGATTTTTATTGGTTTATGCTTTGTGTGTTTGTATATTAAACACTTCACAGCCTTTTTCTGAAATTCACTTATTTTATATTTTTGGAGGGGAGGGCACCAGGAATCGAACTCAGGACCTTGCACTTGCCAGCCAGGCACTTATGCCACTGGGCTATCTCCCAGGCTCATTTATGAAACTTACAAGTTAAATAATGGACTTATATATTGAAATGTAAAAGAACAAGAGCTGAAAAGATTATTAAAGAGCAAAATCAAAGGCCTTGCTCTAAGCATCATCAAGTTGTATTCCTTCCACAGCTATCACGGTTAAGTTAGTGTAGCACAGCAGACAAGCAGGCTTATTTGGAGACTGAGAAGCAAAGTGTGCTTATGAAGAAAATAACAGTAAAATATTAAGAAGATCCCAGAGGCTATGTTCTGACTTTAAGGTAGAAGAATAATTTTTAGAGAAAAATATTGATAGCTGGACATAATTAGAATTAAGAACCTTTTCACCTTAACAAACACTCGTAAAAAGTAAAAGAGAAAGACACAAATGGAAGAAGATACTTTCAGTAATTTAGTTTCTGAAAGATTATTACCCAAAATATATAAGATGCTCTGGTAACACTGTGCAAAATTGGCAAAGATTCGAACACCAAACAGGCTTTCTGAGAGAGAAGCATAAAGATGGGTGATAAAAACGTATAATGGAATCAACATCATTATTCACCAAGAAACTGGCAATTATGTGCATACAGCTGCATAGGTAGCAGACTAAGTAAAATCTAAGGAAACAAGTAGACCTTATTCAAGGTAGGATGAAGAGAAGCTATAAAGAAACTGCGGTACCCATGCTCCATCAGTGAGGTTATAAATTAAGACAATCTCTTGAGAAGAATTGTTTGCAAGTATTAAACTGGAATATATGCACGCCCTATAATCCATTAATTCCAGTATTTCATGGTTAACTTTACACCCTGATAAATATGTAAATGAAAGATAGCTTTAAAGAAGGAAAGGAGGGCTGGGGAGGCAGCTCAGTAGTCTAAACACCTGCCTGGAGCAGCAAGGATGGGCCTCTGCAACAGTGAAGATAAACTCGTCACCCGCATGAGTCCAACAGCAAACACTGAGCAAGAGAAGCAAAACACCGGCAGCTCAGAGTCCATTTATAGACGTTTACACAGGCAAAGCCAATGTGTGGTGAAGAACACAGACTGTGGCTAACCTTAGGAAGGGAAAGGAAGAGGGAGAGGCCTGAGGTGGACTTGGAGTGCTGGAAGTGCCTACCCCTTGATTTGAGTGATCGTCAAGAGGTATATTTATTTCATGAAAATTCACTAATCTGAATATGTTCAATTCTGTATGTTTGTTAAGCATAAAAGAAAAACAAAAATTTTAAGGTAACCAACACAAAAGTGAAAATTACTTTGAGTAGTGGTACTCAAACCACTACATGAATCAAAAGAAGCAGGAAGAATTATAGGATTTGGAGGAAGAAAAATAAGGAGAAGAGAAAGAATGAAGGAAAGAATATATAATTTATATCAATTAATAGAATCGGGAATGAATGGTAATCAAAAAATAGAAAATGATCTCTATTCACATTTTCTAGTTTCTTTTGGATCTCATCTTACTAAAAAGTTTTTTCACATAAAGAGATTTTGTATAGCCAAAGAAATCACCAGCAGGGCAAAAAAAATCTATGAATTAGGAAAAAAATTAGCCAACTGTCTGTCCTCAGACAAAAGATTTCTATCTAGAACATAGAAATTTATTTTTTTTAAATCAGGCGCCTAGAATTTAAAGACCCAATAAAAAATGGACATCTGAGATGAATACACACTTCTCAGATAAAGAAATACAAATGGCAAATAAATATATGAAAAATATTCAACGTCATTGGTCACCTGAGAAAGGTACATTCAGATGACACTGAGATTCCATCTCACCTCAGAAATGATTATCATCAAGAAATCAACCAATACCCAGCCGGGAGTGGTGGCGCATGCCTGTAATCCCAGCACTCGAGAGGCTGAGGTAGGAGGATTGTTGTAAGTTCGAGATCAGCCTGAGCTACAAAGTGAGCTTAAGGCCAGCCTGAACTGCATAGTGAGACCCTGTCTCAAAAGACAAAAAAATAAAAAATAAATAAAAAGAAAGAGATCAACCAATAATAAATGCTGGCAGGGCTGTGCTGAAAAAGGGTCCCTCCTCTACTGCTGGTGGAAGTGTAGACTGGTGCAACCACTGTGCAGCAAGGATGGGCCTCTGCAACAGTGAAGCTAGGATTAAAGATCTTATTTGATCTAGCCATTCCCTTCTGGGTATTTTCCCAGAAGAGATGAAAGCATCATTCCATAGTAGTGTATGTGCACCCATGTTTATAAAAGCTCAATTTCCCTAGGTAAATCTTGGGGAAAAAACTCAAATTGCCCACCAGCTGAGGAATGCATAGAAAAGGGTGTGGTATGCAGTGCTACTCAGCTATAAAGAAAGCTAAACTTGACACTTCTTCAGGTACAGCTAGTGAGCTAAACCAGGCTCCCAGGTGCGAGCGTTGTACTGTTTCCCTAGTACATGAAATTGAAAAAGTAAGATTCAAAAGGTACAATAGCTATAGGGAAAGGGAGAAAAGAGAAGGAAAGGGGAGATAGGCAGACAGACACACAGACAGAGATAGAGATAGCTAAGATAATTGCACTACTAATTTCTATTAGCTCATTAAAAGAAATGGCTATTGTTTGTATTGTTTGATCAATTTTGCATGCCATCTTGTTTTCAAATTCTGTACCATTTGCACTGAGTTTTTACTCTCTTCAAAATAAGAAAAAAGAAAAAGACATAAATTAGCCCAAAGGTGTAAGATAACCGAGTGAATATAAATAAGCTTTCTGATGAGAAGAGAGATTATCAGATGGGACAATACAATAAATTCAGCTGTGCCCTGGTTATATTAAAAGGTACCTATCAAATGGAAAATGTGAATATAAAGTTTTTTAAAGTAAATAAATTTTGTAGTAAGATACATCACAAAGTAACAGTGAAAAATCCCCAAGACAATAAATCTCCTTTAATTTACATGCACCTAAACAAAAGATTGCACTAGAGAAAGAAAATTGGCAGAATTCTATAGTAAAACTGACAATCTGAGAGCTAGAGTGGGAGATGTGAGACTCTTTAATGAGAAGCTGGTCAAGCAGAAGACACCAGAAGGACACAGAACACCTGCCCTGCTGGTTTGTGCCAGTCTCAGTGCAATTCTCTCCCTACTCTTTCCTATCTGCCTGCACACTCATAAATCCTCAGGCATCTTAAAATCAGTAGCAGCCTCTCTGTCTGCTTCTTGCAGAAGATCTTGAGGCTCAGAGAATCTGCAGAAGGACTGTAGAAGAATCAGCCAGTCTCTACAGAACGGTGTCTACTAGGGTGTTTGTGGGAAATGTGAACAAGGTAAAAAATAATGACAAGAGAACTATGGCATCAGAACAAAATGCACAAATGCAAGAAAGTGACTAGCAGCTGGGGACCAAAGAGCACGAGGAAACATGGCACCCATGTATGGCACTAAGGCTGGCATTGGCTGGCATTGGAATGTGCCCTGGGGGGGGAAGGCACACCTCTGGGGGCGCAGTGTGGGTCATGGAGGCATGGCCTGGGGCCTGCATCTGGTTACTCCCTCCCTGGTCTGCTGTGCTGTTCCCTTTCTCTGCATCCTAAACACACTGCACTAAGTTCTTCACTCTGCCACACCTTCCAGCCCTGGAACCACCCAACCACGCATAGAATCCTCTGAAGCTTAGTTGTACTGCACCTCTCCTCTTTAAGTTGGGAGTGTTGGGTACACTACAGAAAAGCTTATCAAAACATAACTGGGATAAAATATTAGCTCAAGTGTAAGATAACAACACAGAATGAGGTAAATATGAAAATTGAAAAGAAATTGAAAATAGATCACAGCATTATAGAACTAATAAATAAATCACAGGAAAGATATTGAATGGACATGGATGAAAAAGTAAATTGCTTATTCAGAGGACAGTCTTGAGAGATGCATAGTAAAACTAAAGGAAAAGATTAGCAAACTAATAGAAATGGAAGAGGTAGCAGGTACCAAGGGTTGACAATTATGACTTTACACAAGCTGTAATGAGTGCCAGTGTCCCTAGACTGAAGCACCAATCAATGAATCAGAAAATGCATTGCAAGAGAAAATAGAAAAATAATTGTGAAATGCAGGAAAGGTACATACGGTAATCCAAGACAAAAATATCCAACACAGTGGATTCTAAATTATGTCCTATTATTGTTGTTACTAAAATTTGAAGATAAGACAATACCTCTGCCATTCAGAGACAAATAGTATCTTACAATTGCAGGGGAAAAAAACCTGACTGATCAAAGTCTTTTCTGGAGTAACATTCTAGTTACCACACAATAAAACAATGTCTAACAAACACTAAAGAAAAAAAAATGTGACCCCAAAATAGGTATGGAACCAAGGCTCCATATTCTCATTTATTCATTTTTAGTAGTAGGAATCGAGCTCATGAACCCATGCTTGCCAAGCAGGCACTGTGCCACTGAGCTATAGCCCCAGCCCTTCCATACTCTTAAACATGTAAGAATGCAAGCAAAGATCGTAGCATTTTTAACTTTCTTGAAGGAGAGAAAATGATAAATTGAGGAATCCAGTTAATCTAAAGATAGACTCCAAAGTAAATGGTGATCTTCTACCTTGAATGCTTGTAGACAGTAACGTCACAGCATTCAATAGATAGATTGGATAGATAGATAGATAGATAGATAGATAGATAGATAGATAGATAGATAGCATAACCTCGTTATTATTTAACCAGACAAGTGGACTTTCAGGTTGAGAGGCAGTAGACACATAGTCACCTCACACACAAGATTATTTAGGGACTACTATACTTACAGAGTACTTTTCATAAACTACTTTAAGCTCAAATCAATACAACAGGAAAAGAATCAAAATTTAGAACTTAAGAGTGAAAATGTGGCAAACAAATTGATCATGAGCATTAAATCATATGCATAGTACTAAGGACAAGGGTGGGAACTATGCTTACAAAATATAATACAACCATGCTAAAATCAAGATGTGCACTTTGACCATCTCTTCAAGGAAAATTCAGCTTATCACTATTCATGAAAATGGCATGACAGATGGAACATGTAGGTTGATCACTTCCTTCCCCCAGCCCTGGATCCGAGTGATGCTAGAAGTATAAGACTCAGATCAAAGATGGGGCTGGTGAGGTGACTGAGCAGACTAAAGTGCCTGCTTGGGCAGCTCAGGCAAGCACAGCGCTCACGGTTCAGTCCCCCCAGCACCATATGCTGCTCCAGCCCCAGCCCCAGGGTGGGCTGAGCCAGCCGCAGTTCAGGCACGATAGCATACAACTGTCATCCCAGCACTGGGGAGGCTGAAAACAGGGGGATCGCTGTGCGTCCCAGCAGCACAGTGAGACCGTGTAACAACCAAATACATACATAAATAAATAAATAAACATAAAGTTACAAAAAATTATCAGAGAGAAGATTAGGGCTATTCATTGACCAAAGAGGTCAGTAAGTTTCCAGAAGTCCAAGAGGGAGAATGGAAATGCATGTAGGGCACTTCCCATGCACTTGGCACTGAGCAGCACAGGTGACTACGGTCAAGGAAAAAAACCAAAAGAGATGAATTTAAATTGTGAGGATAAGACAGTTATCCATATCTCTCTCACTCAACCCAAAGACTGAAGCAAAACTAAAAATAACAGCTCTTCTCAAAAGAAATATAATAGCCCAGGGACATAAAAAGTAGAGGTACTGACACTTTAGATAAAGCCTATTCTCTCTTATTTAAGAAATTTGCAGGTTAAGGACCAGTTCCCCACCCAATCACATTCTTAGAGCACTAGTCGTTATTTTCAACCTGTTTTCCCTTTATTCTAAAGCAATGAATAGAGCCAGGGAGACAGCTCAGTGGTCTAAGTGCCTGCCCAGCAGGGGCAAGCACCCAGGTTCGATCCCTGGTACCACATCCCCTGCTGGCCTTGGAACTCCAGGCAGGCATGCAGTCCTAGCTACTGAAACTGGGTGTGGTGGTGCCCTCATGGAATCCCAGCGCTGAGGAGGGTGGGACAGGAGGATCGCCACCAGTCTAAGCTGTTTAGGAATACTCTGTACTAAATAAATAAATAAAACTTAAAGATAAATAAAGCAATTAATAACTATGAATCATCTGGCATTTGAGGGAACAATAGTTAAATAATAAGGCTATGATAAGGTACTGCAGAAAAACAAAAATAACTTTAGAAATAGAAAAATATTTTTTAAAACACTTTAAATATGTGAGACATCTCTGTCTCTCTCACACACACTCATACACACACACACAGAACAGTAATAAGTTAATGAAAAAGAAACAGTGAAACGACAGGACAGGAAAGAAGACTTGAAAAATTAGAAAGTGATTATTGTAAAAATGAAACTAGGGCAGTGGTGGGGGTTCGATCCCCAGCATGCTATGCCAGCCCAGTCCCAGGGAGCACTGAGACAGCCATTGAACTGGGTGTGGGGGCGTGTGCCTGCAATCCCAGCACTTGAGAGGCTGAAGATAGGAGGATCACTACATGGTGAGATCCTGAACACCCTGTAGACTTGCCCTAAATACAGAAGAAGGATGAAGAGGAGTAGGAAGAAGAACAGGAGGAGGAGAAGGAGGAGGAAGAAAAGGAGGAGGAGAAGGAGGAGGAAGAGGAGGAAGAGGAAGAGAAAGAGAAGGAGGAGGAGGAGGAAGAGCAGGAGGAGGAGGAAGAGCAGGAGGAGGAGGAAGAGGAGGAAGAGGAAGAGAAGGAGAAGGAGGAGGAGGAGAAGAAGGAGAAGAAGAAACAACTAGGGCAAAGAAATGTATAAAAATAATAAAGGAGAACATTGTACAGCTGATGATAGCTAAAGAAGGTCAAGGAAGGGTCAGCCACAGTGAATGAAAGAAAGACCCACCCAAAGATGATACTGAGAGATCTGTAAACACCAAGGTTAAACAGAAGACCTGAAAGGATTTCGGAGAGAACAGCTGAAGACAGTAACCCTCAGCATGCAACCAGAAGCATCTTCAAAGGTCATAAAAACTTATTTTTAACTTTAGAGTCTTTACCCTCCCAGGTGATTAATCAAGTAAAACCATAGAATAAGAACATTTTCAAACATCTGAAGACTCAGAAAATTTATCTCTCCACTAAGTTCCTTAGAATTGGAAAACAAAAAAATAAGAATGAGAAAGGCGCAGAACGCAGTGCTCAGTAACCCCACCCTGGGATAATTATATGGGAAGACTGAAGGTACCCGCTGTGCAGTAAAGTCAGTCCCAAAACAGGGTCCAAAAATAAAAGGCGTATGTAGGGGGATTCTGCAGGGTGGGGTTGCATAGATTATTAATACCCTTGAAACTGCAAGAACAAACCTAAAAACTGTCCCTAAGGGAAAAAAGGAAGTAGAAACTTAAAGGGAGGAAGCTTCGTGAGGGAAGGGCTTGCTCTGTGGTCACTGCTTATCTCCACGATTCACATGCTTGTAATGACAAGGTAGGTGCTTGCTGATTTTCTCCTTTTAAACTCTAAGCAATGTCAATGTAGAAAAATGTAACTGTAGTTGCAGAAGGCTTTGTGCATTTGTCTGTGGGAGGTTAGAGAGTAAAACTTCTTGCAAAATAAACAAATGAAAGGGTGAAGGACTGAGGGCCTAACACACTTTTTTCAGCGGCTCCACAGAGAAGCAGAAGTAAAAGAAGGCAGGGCAGGGAGGGAAGCCTTTGCTGACTCTGAGGACACAGGGAGAACCGAGGGAGGCCGGGGTCCTCTGACCTGAGACGGGGAGGCTGACGCTTCCTGGGCCTCTGCTAGGGGTGGAGCTTGAGGGGCAGGTTCAGTGACACACAACGTTGACAGGGGCTCCCCATGAGCATGGGAAAGGCATCTAGGCCTGGGTGAGGAGGAGGTCACCATCACTCAGACACTAAGCTGTCATTTGGGGGATTCAGCCCTGTTGAATCAGCATCAGGTAATTTAGCAGCTTGAACTCAGGCTGGAACCTGCCACTCACCAAGCAAGGCTTCCAGGTAGACTGTCTATAATTAGTGAAATAAAAACTGAAGAGAAATATATATTGCTACATATAAAAGAAAGAAAGAAAGAAAGAAAGAAAGAAAGAAAGAAAGAAAGAAAGAAAGAAAGAAAGAAAGAAAGAAAGAAAGAAAGAAAGAAAGAAAGAAAAAGAAAGAAGAGCTAGTATGAAATAATTTCCATGCAGGGACAAGGAAAAGGGAGAGATGAAAGGCTAATCTTCATTTGGCATGGAAGGAAGTGGATAGACAATGTTCAAAATGCATAATCTGAAAATTTTTTAATGACTAATTAAAAACTTAATGACTGATTAACAGTATTAAAATTCTAAGTCACTTATTATTTAAAACATAGAAAGAAGTTTACAGTAACATTCATTTAATGTTTCCAGTGGTGGGATTTGAAGAGAATTTTACATCGTTCTCTATCCCTTTCTGATTTCCTTGAACACTTTGTATTACTTTAATAACAAACATGTTACAGTTGAAAATTCTGAATGCAGGCAGGGGAGTAAGACATAAAGTAGTGAAAGTGGAAGTGCAGAGCCCTAAGCTCTTACAAAAGCCCAAATGACAAGGCATAACTGTGTGGACTAGAACGCTTCCACTGGAAACAAAAATAGTGAGCTGGCCTGTGACATAACTAGAAGACAAGAAACAGGGCTGGTTGGCTTGAATATTGGTGGTAGGCAGAAGAGGACTAGGACAGAACTGAGGTTTCTCACCTTGGCAAATCATAAGGCCACACACATAGGCAGAGTGAAGTGTGCTTAAAGGGAGGATTCAGTGTTTGGCTTATAAGGGCTAAGTTTGGACCGGTGACAAGCGGTACTATTCAGATAGTTAATTACTTAACTGAGTTGGATCTCAGATGAGTCAATGCTGGGTGTATACTAGCAAGGCGTTTGTGAATACAAAGGTGGGCTGTGAAGCTAGGAGACTGAAACTACTTCAGGGAAGAAGCCGGAGCATTCTTGAGGCGAGAGGGAAGGGGCTAAGAGCCCACATAGAAGGATGTGGCCTTTACTAGAGGAGTGACATTTTATACATCAGAACAAGAGGGAAGCAGGAAGGGAGTGTTCTAAGGCTAGCACTATTTTCTGCCTTTGTGATGAGAACATAGTCTCAAGGCTTTTCTGTACAGTAGGAGAGAGGACTATCTACTGAGAGAGGAAAGAGGCACAAAATTACGACAGGCAGAGATGATGAAAGCATGAGATAGAAGACTAAAAGAATATCAGGGCCCATTAATAATCATTAATTAGCTACTTTAGTTATGAATCAGTTATTTTAATTTTGTTCCAATTGCCTGGATTCTGTTTCATTCTTATTAAAATTAAGAGACTACTAATATTCAGTCAGACACACAGACTCATAAAATATAACTTAAAAATGCTGTGTATCCTAGTTTTCATAATTACAATGAAAAAATTGAAGCTCAATTTTTAAAAATTTTTTTCCCCAAATGAATGAACAAGTTGGTGAAAATAGTAAAAATAAAACAAGCTATCATATGTTAGTTTAATGGTTAGAAAACACATACATTGGGCGGGGGAGATAGCTTAGTAGAATAAGTACCTGCCTGGCAAGTGCAAGGTTCTGAGTTCAATCTCTGGTACTGCAGAAAAAAAGAGAGGGAAAAAACACACACATTTTTCTGTTTAAAAATACCAGAGTTTATCAGACTTTTAATTTACACTGCTGTAGCCAAAGGGCTACAATTTTGAGCTCAGTCATTTTAAGTTAGGAAATAGACGTCTTGGGCCAGGATGAGTTTTCTCTGACCTACGCAGCACTTCCCTTTCTCCTTCCTATGGGACAGGACTTTCCTGCCTATGAAAGGACACAGTAGAAAGAACTGACAGATGCCCCAGCTTCTGCACTCACACTTTTCCAGCCAAATGAGAAAGTGTGCTTGCCTCCCCAGCCACCAGGAATTCCTTTTTCTTTCTTTTTTTTTCTTTTTTTTTTTTTTTTTTTTTTTGTATTTTAGGGAAGGGTCCACAGGGTGTTCAGGGTCTCCCTATTAGATCGGACTCATAGTGATGACCTGTTTACAGCCTTCCAAGTGCTGGGATTACAGGTGCGCACCATCACGCCCGGTCTCAGTCGCCCTCTCAGCATGTCCCAGGGGCGGGCCGGCCTGGCAACCCCAGCCGCTGAGCTGTGCGTAAGCAGGCACGTTAGTTCACTGAGCTATCAGGCTGACCTTTCATCGTTTATATTATTAAATACTGAAATTCATCTCTTTTTTATGTTAGCAATTGCTGTGTCTTGGAGATATGTGTATCATCTCCCATTATTCTAATAGCTTTTTAAAATTCTGTCCCCAAAGTTGCAAGAGATAGAGAAAAATTATTCGCCACTTTATTTTTGTTACTTGATTAATTTTTTCAGAATCACATCCAAATGATCCTTGTTTTTCACACTCCACAAGGCAGCCACCTGCCATCTCCTTCATAAAGGAAATATTCCATCAGATTTTCTACTCTACATAAATAGCTTTTTCCCTAAGAGGAAGGGAAATGCACAGAGTAATGTTAATCCTTAGTTTTTTAATATTTCTTCTGGGTATTGTACTAGTATGTTAATCATCTCACCTCTGTGGATATTGTGTTGGATCTTTCCCACTTTCCTATAGGGTCAAATTTAATCCCTCCCATTCACTACACTTTTGCTTGACTATTAAATCTTTATTGCTTTTGAAATGGTGTTTAAAACATTTTTCTGTAGAATTATAAGACATCCCAGTGATCTTAAAACTTAAAAGTTTTTGAATTAGGCCATACAAGCATTATCACTATAGTTTCACTTGTTTGTATGATTCCATATGGGCAAACTCAAACATATGCTAACAGAGGAGTAGTATTTGCGTACTCTTACTCAGATATTTGTGTCATGGGATGAATGACCACTGCCATGAAGTACGGCTCCTATATTTCTTCTCCACAAGCACTGAAGATTTACAAAAGAGTAATTTCTCTACTGTAAAGCTGATCAGAGATAAATTTACATTGCAACTAATGCAGATTAATCCCCAGTAAAATGGGTGCAGGCCAAGGAAGCGCTTATTCCACTGAGCCATAATGCTGTGCTTCTACATAATTCTATGAGAGGCAAGATCTGCACTAATGGTGGTTGGACAGGATATTATGTCGGCTTTTAGTGCTATGGTCATCCACTAGGTAAATAATTATTGAATCTTTGATATAATTCAGCTATAAAAAAACCTGTAAATATAATTTCATGTATGCACCTTGTACAGTACCAAAA
>PVKA01003653.1:0-16661 GCA_004027165.1 Ctenomys sociabilis | reverse complement strand
TGGGTGCAGGCTTTTGCAAAATGTACTGAAGTGAAATATTTTTATTATAATCATTTAAAACCTACAGTCCTTTCTGTTGCATCTTCCTCATATTTCTCCCCTTGGCAGCAAGTCCTAGAGAAGCTGTGTTGGCTTCAGTGGTGTATATTTATGAACAGTAAAATCACCCCTTGCCCCCTGTGCATGGTTTGTTTCTAGAAAAAGCTCCTACCAAATGGCTGAGTATTGTTTTGTTCAGTTTGGCTAGAAATCACCAATTGCCAAAGTATAACATTTCCAATATTAGGAGCTCCAGGCTTTGTGTGCCTGTGCCTCGTAGCTCCCCATTTTCCAGCTCTCTGTGCCTCCCAGTTGCCCTGTGAAAGCCTCAGCGAAGGATGAGCCATGCTAACCATGGTCCACAGGAGTTTGGGGACTGCAGGAACAGTGGAAATCGGCCAGAGTCACTCCCCAGACATTGCTTCAAGCACCATTTTCCACATAGTAAGGGAGCAAAAGAGGGATGTTAGTGACTGCTGCTGGATTAATAATGCTCCTCTAGACCAGCAACAAAAAGAGAATGGTCAGCCATTGGTTTTTCTCTTACCCACTATGATAATTCACCCAGAATTGCACAAAAAGGTGCCAACAATTACTAGTCCTCCAACAATGCGGGTTGTGAAAAAGAAATGAGATTTTAAATATCTGAAAACATAAGTTAATCTATTCTTTTTTTTTTTCAAATAATCAGATACATAAATAATGAGTTGGAATTTTACTGATTCACACTCGAAACAAACTTTTCCCCTGTCCAAAAATATTCTACTCCTAATGACTAGAAATCTTGCAAGTCACTCTATGAAAGAGACTGAGTGAGTGGAGCTTTTTCCAAATTTGGTAGTAACACCTAAAATGGCATTACACTACTGTTATGGTTTGTGTCTAACTGTTCCCACCCAGCCTCATCTGAACATGGGGTGGGGGGGCTTTTCTGAGACGGATGAAATGAGAGATTGTGTTTGGTCCATCGTCCAACGCTGGGATCGTCCAGTGGTGTGAGCGCTGCGCCCGCCCTAGGGCAGGCAGCCTGCGTATGACAGAAGGGAGGGAAGAGAGCCTGGCTTGTCCCTTCTGCCCCTTTCGCTCTTGTTGCTTTCGCTGTTTTCCTCCCACCATGGACGGGTTACCCTGTGCCATGCCACCGCATCTTGAAACCAGCTGAGTGTGGACTGAAACCTCCACAAACTGTGAGCTGAATAGAACTTTCTCCCTTAATTTAGAGCACTGTATATTTTGTCTCAGCAATGAGAGAAATGTGGCCACACCATTACCAACAAGCTGTGGAAGCAGAAGGTTTTTTTTTTTTTTTTTTGAACAATTCAGTTCTTCAAATTTCAATCAGACATGCTTGAAGAAAGACTGAATTAACTTTTCTTGGTTTTGTACACAATACTATAAAATTGATGTTTCTCAAGGTGAGTCATTACAGGTGGTTGGATTAGTTGCTTGCACCACTAAGATAATTAAGGGATTATAGGCCAAAAATAAAAGACACATTAGCACTCAAACAAAAAACAGGTTTTTGTACTTGAAAACCATTTGAACTTGTACCTGATTTTCTGTTCATTGCTTTTTACTGGGGATCGAACTTGGGACCTCATGCTTGCCAGGCAGGGCCTTAGGCTGCTGAGCTGTATCCCAGGCTGTGTTCATTACGTTTTATTATTTTTCTTAAATTTGATGTGAAAAGTGTATAAACATCAAGCTCCAGAAATCCAGAGTGTTCTTGGTGATTACACAGATGCATGAGCCTGAATGAAAATCCTTACATGTGGTAAATAATCCTGGACAAAACTGAAAGAGAAAATGAAATATTTCTACCTTTTTCCCAGGGTTTACCATGCTATATTTTCACAAAATGAAAACTGAGCTTTACCAAAATAAAGATAATAGTTCTTGGGTGGGGATGCTTTGCATTTTGTCTAATTTCTTACAAAGAATGTGATTAAAATTGATCTAGTAAAAGAACAATATGTGAAAGATGATCTATCTTCTGGCTGGTGGCCACTGCAAAGGAATGGCTCACTGTCTCACACAGGAATTTAGCCTTGGTCATAAATTACATGAACTTAGGTAAGTTTTAATAACTCAAGTTACATACTTGCCATTTGGAGAAGTAATGAGTGCACTGAAGAAAAATAGTAGGGAGACAAGCTTGCTGCCCAGGGGCAGTGCGTTGCCGTGGAGTCACTAATGGTTTTCTGAAGTGCAAACTACTAATCTAATTACCTTTTAATGACAAGTAATGGACCAAGAGATAAAGGGAATCAGAGACAAGGGAACTTAAGTCAGTGGCTGCCTTACAAGGGGAACAGTTTTGAAATACAGGTGTTTGATTTTAAGGGATACTGAAAAGTGTTGACACATTCAAAATATTTCCCCAAATCTATCTCCTCTGTCTCTGTCTCTGCCTCTGTGTGTCTCTTTCTCTTTGTCTCTCTCCTATCTTTCTCTGTCTCTGTCTCTTTCTCTGTCTCTCTGTGTGCATCTGTCTGTCTCTGTCTCTATCTCTGTGTCTCTCTATCATCCTCTGTCTCTCTATCTGTGTCTCTCTCTCTCTCTCTCTTTGTCTCTTGGTCTCTGCCTTTCTCTGTGTCTGTTTCTGTCTCTCTGTTTGTGTCCTCTATCTCTATCTCTCTCTCTCTCCTTCTCTCCCTCCTTTTCTCTCTCCCCTCCCTCCCTCCCTCCCTCTCTCTGTCTCTCTCTCTGTCTGTCTGTCTCTCTTTCTGCCCCCCCAACAGACACACACAATGCTGTAAAAATTTTGGGGAAGCATTCCACAGATCTACTGTGACATTACTGAAATTCTTCCACACAGTTTTCCTCCTTAGCTACAAGTAGGCATTTGAGGTTGAAGAGCACAAGACTGGATCAAGCATAAAAATGAGAATTTCTACTTTTTTAATCTGTCCAACCTGATTATAGAAAAATTACAAAAATTAAAAATAAAAAAATGATGCACTAGTTTGAAAGCAATTGATGTAAAACTACGCTCAGGTAGTTTAGTACAGTGGACCCAAACATTTTGGCAGCAGATCAGTTTAATCTTGTGGAATATAATTGTCATGGTTTGTGTCTAATTGTCTCCTAACTCCTCATGCATTCACTGGAACTGGCTTCTGTGGTTTGTGATTAATTCATGGTCCATGCTGGGATTACAGGTGTGAGTGCTACACCTGCCCTGGTGCAGATCTGCATACAAATGTAAGGAGAGGAAAGAGGCTTCCTAGCTGCTGCAGCCACTTCCCCTGCCCCTCCCTTGGCTCTTTGCTGTTTTCTGTCTCCATGACCTGCTGCCCTCTGCCATGAGCCACTCTGCCTTAGAGCAAGCAGGCCAAGTATGAACTGAAACTTCCACTAACTGTGAGCTAAATACACCTTTCCTTCCTTAATTTGGGGTGTTGGGTGTTTTGTCCCAGCAATGAGGTAAATGTAACTGAGACAATAATTTTTCCATGACCAGGGTGAGGAAGGATCATTTCAGGATGATCCACATGCATCACATTTAGTGTACACTTTATTCTGTTATTATTGCCTTCTAATATGCAATGAAACAGTGTACAGCATACTGCAGTGCAGAAGCAGCAGAAGCCCTGGGCCCATGGTCCTGCAACTACCCGGCGCCCTCTGGGAGAGCAGGAGACAGGGACTCTCAAAGTGTGCTGCTTTGCTCTGTATCCTCACTTTAGTTGTTACCACTGCAGAAAACCCTGTTTCAAAGACAGGATGCTGGAAACGCAAACAGGCTTTTGAGTGCTCTTGGGGTAATGTCGGGGTATTTTGCCTTGACTGAAATCCAAAAGTGGAGACTTAAAGTTGTCTCAAACACACTTCTAACACTTCCACCATTTTTTTTATCTCAAATAGTTGCTTTTGTAATAAAAAGCTTATTTGCCTACCTTATTTGCAAATTCCTTTCCAGTTTAAGGGTCTTCTGTGGTTGAGAAGTAATGCTTAAACACTTTTGAAAGCTGACATAGGTAATCATGCACCAGCTGAGAGAAAGAAGTCCCTGGCTCAGTCTCTTTCAAAATCATTGCTAATAACAGAACATGTCAAAAAGCTCAATGTGTATGCATCTCCTCTGTACTTTATTTGGCTTTGAATGCAGCCACCTTATCTGCCCACTTACACATAGATGTCATTTGCCCCAAATATGACAGATTGAGCTCAGTGATCAGGTCGAATAAGTCAGGTTTTAAAGTTTTGCAAGCAATAAGCAAGTTTTGCAATCTCAGAAGTGACCAAATGAGTCCACGGAGTGGGTTCAACATGATGCACAAGTGGGCAAGTTTTGTGGCCCATTCTGTTTCACTGACATATGCTGCTAGTAGTTACCATTTTTCCACAAGAAACCACTGGAGTGGTTCTTACAGCAAAACTCTGGCCACCGAACCACCTGTAGAAAGTCATCCTACCCTACTGCTGTCTACGGTATAAGAGAAGACACATGCACGCTATGTCCAGTTAGTCACAGAGCTGTGTGAACAGATATAAGTTAGGTCTTATATAGTTCCATAGCATTAATTATTATTATTTTATTTATTTATTTATTTATTTATTTTGCAGAACCGGAGATTGAACTCAGGCCCTTACACTTGCCAGGGAAGCACTTATTCCACTGAGCCATGCAGTTAACATTTTTAATCACATCCTGCAAAACATTAAGTTGAAGACACAGCTCTGACTAGATAGCATTTTCTGTGGATGACACAATGCATGGACTCACATTCAGAAGCATAAGTAGGGGACCAGAAGGCCCTCTGGTCATGGCAGTCTTCAATCCAGTTACTACTGAGACAAATGATCCAGTCAGAATTTATGCTATGTAATCATCCAAAGATTTGAATAGCTCTGCAGCTGCAGTGTTGAATGGCACCAAACATGCCCATGGCACATCTTCATGATACATCCCTGAAAAATATCTTGCATAAAAACAAGCATCGTTGCTTCGTTGTCAACATCAGACTTGCCAGTCTGGATTTCTGTTATGGTTTAAATCAAAATGTCCCCCAGATTCTCATGTGTGCCATACACATCAGTAAACTTAGTAAGGGATGGAGTGTGATTGGAGGTGGGGTCACTGGGGGTCATGACCTGAGAGGATCTCTCTCTATCTCTAGCTCTGTGTCTGTCTGTCTATCTGTCTGTCTGCCTGTTTCTGTCTCTCTCTCTCTCTCTCTCTCTCTCTCTCTGTCTTTCTGTCTCCTTTGCCCTCTCCTTCTCTCTCCCCCTCTGTCTCTCTCCTCTCCCTTTCTCTCTTCCTCTCCTTCTCCCTCTCTGCCTTCCTCTCCATCCCCCTCTCCCTCCTCCTTTTCCTTTCCCTCCCTCCCCATCTTCCTCTTCTCTCCCTCTCTCTTTCTGTCTCCCTCTCCATTTCTCCCTCTCTTTTACTTACTCTCTCCCTCTTCCTCTCTCACATTCTCCTCTCTGTCTCTCTCCTTTCCTCTTTCCTCCCATTTTCACCATGAGCTGAATAAATTTTTCTTACCCATGCCCCTCTAGCATGCTATTTCTGTCTTGAAAACAGCCACAATGGACTAAAACCATAAATGTTTCTTCAATTTGTGGGTGTTGGGTGTTTTTTTGCCCAGTAACAGGAAAGTAACAAAGACAGATTTTGGTACCAGAGAAGTGGAGTCATTTATGTTACTGAACCTCATTATGTACTTTACAAAGATTTGGAACTTGCTTGTGGAGTCCAGAAATGTTTGGAACAGTGGTTGATGAGTGATATTTGGCAGGGTTCAGAAATCTAAAAAGCTGATAGACATTCAGATGGTAAAAACCAAGCTCAGGACGTTTTGAGTAGGCACAAGAACTCTTTGGCAATGGAGTTAGAGCCCATATGTGTTACATTATGGCAGAAAGCAAGCTACAGTTTTCCTATGTCCTTTGTGGGACACTGAGATTGAGGACAACAGACTAATCTGAGAGAACAAGTTTCAAGTCAGCCTAACATTCTTTCTGTGGCACAGGTAGTGCTCACTGCTTTTATACAGATCTACAATAAAAAACAAGGAGAAAACAGCAGAGCTGTTTCCAGTTTTATCAGAAAGGAAGCACCTGCAATGTACAATCCACTGAGAACACGATTACTGGAAAGATTAGAATTTAAAAAAAGATAAATACTTTGCATCAAGACAATAGGAAAAAATGGTTTGAAGGCATCTCAGGAATCAAAGAGACCCTGCTCTCCAAAAGTCCAAGTATAAAGCATTGTAAAACTTTCATTTGAGAAGAGTCACTTGGCCACCTACTCAGGAAGGATTACTTAGGGAATTGCCTCCCTGCAATTTATTTCACCATGCCCAGGCCCTCAGATGCCCCTGCAGTCATGGTCCAAAAGGGCCCGGCGACTGCTCAAACTGCAGCGGATGACATTGTCATTCTCACAGTTCTGCTTTATAGGCACACAGAACAAGAGGGTGAGAGGCTCAGGGAATGTTCTACTCACACTTCAGAAAAAGGCCTGGGAGGGTGCCAGGGTACCCCTAGAAGGGCAGTACAGGAAGCCGGGGGAGGGAGGTCAAAAATGCAGTGGGGTGACTCCAGGAATTTGCAAGTGTCAGCAATGTGGAACATTTGCTGAAGAGAGCTGCAAGCAGCAAGCTAAGCCAGCTCATGAGAGGCAATGGAGGCTTCCACCAGCAGCGCTTTGTGGGAGAGGCTGCTCAAGCCATTCCGAGCTCACACTTGGCCCCACATTCAGTGTTGCCCTGATGGGTTTCTCTCTTGCTTTTGTCCCATTCAATCCTATCACCCTACTTCGCTCTTTAGGAATGGAAATGTCTTCCCTGTGCCATTGTACATATGAAGCATTTAACTGCCTTGTTAAATTTTTATAGGGGTTCAAAGCTAAATGCTTTTCCTCAAGTCTTAGAAGAGATTTGGGGCTTGAGTTTTTCAGCAGTGCTGATGCTGTCCAAATTGTGTGACTATTAAGATGAACTAGAGGCCAGCAAGATAGCTCAGTGCACCGAAGCACATGCTCAGGCAAGCTCAGGCAAGTGCAGGGACCAGGCTCCATTGCTTCGCAGAAAGCAAGATCAACCGTTCACCAATAATAAAGGGCTTCTTAGCTTTACCTAGAAATTAGCCTACTAAAAGCAATGCCGTCTGTGTAGAAACATTTAGCAATTGGTGGTTTTCGATAACTGCTTCTTGTATATTTTTCTTTTTAGAACTCAAAAGTTTTGGTCTTCATAAAGGAAAGCAGTATTTTTTTTTTTTAAATGTCTCATTTATTTGGTGCAGGGTCTTGCTACACAGCTTGGTCTCATAGGATTCTTCTGTGTCAACTTCCCCAGTGCTGAGATTACAAGCACACATCATCACACCCAGTTTCAGTAGCTGGCATGACATGTGGTACTGAGGATCAAACTTGGGTCCTTTTACCTGTCAGGCAGGCACTTAGACTGGGAAGCTGTCTCCCTAGCCCAGGAAAGCAGTTTGGAGGTCCCATGGCTTCACTTGCTAACCAATCACTGACAGGTCAGGATTTAAAGTTTCCCAGGTCACCGCTCCAAACATTCCCCCTCTTGGTTTCCCAGGTATTCTGCCCCCAAACTCTTTCCATCTAGGCATCACACAGAGCCAAGCCCAAAACTGGAGAACAAGTCTACCTGACTCTGACCTGGACAAGCAACCGCAGAAACTCTCCTTTGTAATATCAAAGCCCTCCACCCCCCGCACACACATACACACACACACACACACAGACCAGGTATCCTGCCAAGATTAGCTCTCCCTCAGCTGTTCCAGCTCACAAACACCCTCCCCACTCCTTAAAAAGCCCTGTGCTTTGCCTTGCTCACTGCTGTCTTCGTCTGCTAGACAGCCAGCCTGCTTGCTGTCTCCACTAGATCTACTCACATCAGAATGTCTGCTCTGCTCAATGCATGGGTTCATATCTATGTTCACCACATGTTATACAAAAACGGGCCTGGAGAATATGAATCATCTCCTGCAATGAACTTATAATTTAAATGAGATGCTTTAAACTTTCTTTTAAATGTATCTTCTTTTCATTGCTTCTCTTGGGGTCTTCTATTGTCTCACTATTGGGTATTTTTCCTTTTTCCATTTTCAAAGAAGCTCTCTAGAGACCCTTTGTTTCTTCTTTACACACTTAGGCCAGTTATTAGCTTGTGGGCTTACCAAAACTGTGACTGAGAAGACACGTGTAGGGAAGAGACATGGACGGAAGTGAAAAATAAAATAATGGGCAGACCGTGAGACCAAAAATAAGTGCATAATCCTAACTTATAGCCTGCCACCTGATCCAGGTGTATACTTGAAGTGTATCAGCTCTTTTGCCACCAGGTGCAAGTTAATTGGCCCTGACCATTTACTGACAGGGCTTTCATATGAATGCACCAGGAATTAATTTATTGTGGTCTGCCCAGTCGAGCCTTTCTGTTAATATTCACCTGTATTTGCAGCTGCTTTCCAGTGCTAGCATCACTGCCTCAGCTACACCTCAGAGCATCAGACGCTAGATTCTCTTATGAGTTTACATGCAGTTTGCTGCAGGGTTCACCCTCCTATAAGACTCTAATGGCACCTCTGAGCTGCCAGGAGCTCAGGAGGTAACTAACACAAGCAATTGGGAGCAGCTCTAAGTAGAGATTAAGCCACTGCCTTGCTGAGACAACCTCGAATCTATGTACATTCTGCTTTAAAGTCAAGGCAGGACATCCTGAGATTGTCAGAAAATCACTGTGGAGCCCATTTCCATTTCCAACATCCTATCTTGATTTAGCCAGGTTTTCTGTAGTGTCACAAAACCAAAAAGACCTTATGGGATAGGCTGAATGTAAGAAACACATTTTGGGTGTCACTACCTCCCATCATGCCCAGATGCAACTGTGTATTTACACGATACCAAGCTCAGAGTTTTCACTGGTTCTGCACTATGGGGAGTTGTATAATTATTTTCTTGTATATTGCAATGTAATAATGATTGTAACAAGATGCAGAATAAATGTGATAGGTTTTAATCATCCCTAAACTATTACACTAATCTGTAGAAAAGTTATCTTGAACAAAATCAGTGTCTTGTCAAAAAGCTTGCGGATGGCCATATGAGACAATGCTAATTCTCACCATGGAAACTTTAGCAGTACATATTCCTACTAACTGTGTTTGAGCACTTGTTTCTCATATTCCTGCATAACAAAAGCTTTTTTGTTCTTGTCACTATAATGAGGAATAAATGGAATCTCAAGTAAATTTCAATTTAAATTCCACTTTTGAGAAATATTATAAAACTCTTTTTGGATGTAAGAACCTGCTCTATATCTTTTTCCTGGGCACTTGAACCTTTGTTTACTTCATATTGAATTGTTAATCTTTTATGATGTATTCTAAGAAACTTCCATAGATTAGAAATGCTAGGGCTGCAGAGTTGGCTCAGCAGTATAAGTTCCTGCCTAGGCAAGCCCAAGGACCCAGGTCTACTTCCCAGTACCACAGGCTGCACCCTGGGCACAAGGAGCCAGCCACCAAGGCCGACTGTGCTGGGGCATGCCTACAACCCCAGCACTGGGGAGGCTGAAACAGGAGAAGCACTATGAATCTGAGCTGCATAGTGAGACCCAGTACCAAATATATAAAAATTTAAAAGAAATACTAGACCTACTTTTTTTCTATGATAAATTTATCATGAAATATTAGTAGGCATAGAGAGTGTTTTAGTCATTTTCTCACACCTGGGACAAAATACTCAATGTGCACAACTTAAAAGAAGAAAGGTTTATTTTGGCTCATGGTTCTTCAAAGATTCAGTCCATAGTCAACTGACTTCAAATCAGGAGAGGCGTGATGGAAGGATCTCTTGCAGAAAAGGTGTTAGAGTCATGATGGCCAAGGAAAAGTCCAAGACAGAGGTAAGAGCCAAGAAAAGAGAAATACCTCCCAGCTCTCACACATAGTGACCCACCACTTCTGACCAGTCTCTACCTGTTAAAGCCCATTCAGCTATGAAAACAACAGCGGATTAATTTTATTGGTAAGTGCAGCACACCTGTGATCCAATCGCCTTGCCAAAGCCCATTTTTTAATACATAAGATTCTTGCAGAACATTCTAGATCTATATTACAACAATGGGCATCTTTTTATGAGCAGGTTTTCAAATAGATTAATACAGCAATGATTGCCTCCTCCTCTGCCATCTGACACTTCATTTTCTGTTGTGTTTTGGGTCAGCTAGTATGTTTACATCCTTAAGTGCATGAATCAATGTATTATTGAACCTGGAATTTGATTCATAATTTATCACAGATTATTACAAAATTTTGGTGACTCTCTATTGGCTCAATATTTATCATTAAGTTGATTCAGTACTTAGCACAGATCTCTGCTCATTTAGAATTACTCTGGTGTAGGATATGAAATACAGAAAGCTTTCTAGTTGTACCAGTGCAATTTATTTTGAAGGCCATGTTTGCCTGGAGATTTGGATTATATTGATTTTTTGGTTTACTTGTCTCCATTTCTAAAATTTCTATGCTCTTCCTTCTATTGACTTATCTTTTCATGCATCAATACCTTCTATTTTAATCACGAAAGTTGGTGTAGGTTTAATAACTGCCATTATTAATTTCTCTGATGCTTCAGAGTGCTCTTGTCCAGGTATTTTTGTATGTTTTCAATATGAACTTGAGAATCAACTATATACCTCTAGAATTGAAGCTTATTGAAGTTTTAGTGAATCACATTTAACGCATAAATTAATGTGGAAAGAATTAACTTTCTTATATTGAGTTGTTTTATCCAAAACTAAATAATTTTTGTTCATTAATTAAAATCTACTTTGTATCCTTCAGGTGTATTTTGACTATTTCTTTCCTAAATTTTGATTGCCACCCATTATTATAACTATTTAATGTCTCTGTTCCTACAAATGGAGTTTGTCTTTCACTATATTTTCTCATTGGTTGCTGTGATTATCCAGATTATTGATTTGGTATACTAAAATAATATTCAGTTATCTTACAGAATTTGTTTATGTCCATTTTAGTATTGATTTACTAGTTTTTCCAAGAGTATTATCTCATCAGTAGCACATAGAGATAGTTCTATTTCTTTACGTTTCCTCCTTTTTATGGCTCTACTTCTCCATCTGAATGCATTGTCCAATACTCCCAATTTGACATGAAATAATAGAGAAAATCATGTGAATTCTTCTTGGGGCCATTTCTGAGATAGATAGACGCTGTAGAGTTCCATTTGTCATAGCTGAGAAAGCACATCTGCCAGAGCAATGCGCAGTGTCCCCAGGCAGGAACCTGTTTTATTTGTGATACCCAAAAAGATGTGTTTCTATGGAGTGAGATTTAAGATCCAATTTTTTAAAAAGAGAAATCAGAGGAACGTTTTTATATTGCCTCAAAGAAAGACTGAAGAAATTCTTTTGAACTACATGTACCAAATTGCTCTTTTCCGTTCTCTGTGTTGATGAGCTGTCCTAAAGCAGTCATCCAAGTCCTAATGACAGGGATAGGATATACCTTTATGAAATCAAGTTTTAGGGCAGAATCTGGACTCTACTTACAAGTAAGATGCTAGAAAATTAAATCCACATTTTTTGGCCATTCTAGGGTATTTTATGCATTTGTTTACGTGTGTATGATTGCAGATTATTTGATGGGGGAACATTGAAAAGATTTAGTCACCAGGCAGCTATTTTGAGCAAATGGAAAAAATATCAAGGCTATCATCCCAACTTCAAGGTGTTTTTGCATAGAAATGTATGTAATCATGAAGCAGTAGTGTCTTGCCAGTAACCTAGGATAAGCAGTTGGTAGGTTTTCTGAAAGCTTTTGGAGACTCAGTCTCCAGGAATAGTCTAGGAAAAAAAATTATATTGAACTAAAGTAGCACGTTATACTAAGTAGTAACCAAATTTGTAGTGAAAACATTAATTCTATTAAAAAAGGAAATCACTGCTTATACGTATAAAGCTACTCAGAGTTCTTATGATGTGTCAACCTAAAGAGAAGCATACTAACTTATAAAATGAAAATGTGTTTTTTTACTGGCATACTTATAAAAATATCTTTTCCAGGGTTGGGGGATATTATTTCCTGTGAATAGTATATTAAGTGCAGAACTGCCTTAGTAGTTCATTTTTCGTGTGTTCAAATAGCTTTCCAACATTTCTGATGTACATTATGATGATAGCTAGGTAGTGATTCGTGTTTTTTAAAATCCACTTTCTTTTCTCCTTTCCCTCACCCCAATTGTTTCTTCCCTTTGAGCAGTGTCTTTTTTTTCACAGTATCTATTGTATCTTTTAGATTTTATTTACTCTTCCAGGTTTTTACTAGGGAGACAATACAATGTTTACACATGCAGGTCGGATTTATTTCACTTATGCAGAAGGTCTCTAGTTGTATCAAAAAAAGAAGGAAGGGAAAAATACATGCATATACACAGGACTGCTTGGGTAATTGTACTGCTGATTTCTGCTGGTCTATTGAAAGGAGCAGTTAATGCTTTTTTTTGCTTCTTTGTAATTTTTTGACCCATTTTGCCTGCTTTTATCTGGTAACCTGAACAACTAATTTGAAAACAACAATAACAATATAACAGCCATTGCTGAGTTCCTATTAGGTTGTTTAATGAAATTTTGTATCAGTTGTAGTGGGCTTTCTTTCTGTCTTTCTTTTTGCTACTTTTAATCCTTTTTAAATATAAAAAAATCATAGAAACTATTATAGCACAAAGATAAACTAATAATTGTGACATAAAAGTTAAAAAATGTGCACACGAGAAAGACAAGATTTCAGGGACATCAGGGAAAACTTTGAAGTCACAGAGAGCTGCATGGTAGACGATGGGGTCAGGAGAGGGCAGAAACTCACTTTTTAAAAAGAACAATTCATCTGAAATAGTGGCACCTCTGACTTAAAGTCCATTTTCCCAAATACATTTCAAAATCTTAGCAGCTAAGAGCTATATTTTTCTTGTTCAGCATAATATTACTTTCCATATCTAGCATAATACCTAACACTTTCTAGAAAAAAATATATATACATATATTATACCTACATTTATCAGTGATTTATTAATCAGAGAACATATTAAACACTTCAATAATATAATAGGTCCTGTGGTCCTACAACCCAGATTAGGAAACAAAATATTACCAACCCATTTGTAACCTGCTACAAGCATGCTGCTTCTTCCCAACTCGTAATTACTACTCTGAAGTCTGTATTTAGTGATCTTTAGCCAAAACTTTCAGTGAGCCACATATAAATGTATGTTTTAGCTATCCATAAGTATTGTCATCATGTATATTTTTTCTGTGATTTGGTTTCTTCCTCCACATTGTGCTCGAGGAATTCACCTCTGTTGACCCTTGCGATCATCACTTTCCTGGCTTAGTAGCAGTGTATGGCAACAGCGCACAATTTTCTAATCTGCTTGGCTTGTGGACATAGTTGCTAATGCTTTGTTCTTAGAGAAGACAGTGCTCTCAGTGGTCCTATGTCTGTCCCTCATGCACGTGATGGAATTTCTCTGCACAGATTTTTACATAGAAGGAGACACGCTGGCCAGGGTTTCCGGGCAGCCCCTCCTAACTTCGCTAACCTGGTACATCCGCGTGGGTGCTCTCATTGCTTCATTCTGAACCTCACTGATTATCCTTGGGGTTCTGATTTCATGGCTATTGGTGTTTACTTTCACTTTCTGTGAGCTGTTACTTGAGTTACGTAGCCAATTGTTCCTCTACATCACTGGTCCCTTATGTTTGATTATCAATTTTTAGCCCATTATCACTAATATGTGACCTAAGCGCACTACTCTAGCCAGTTTTGGGTTAGCACAGTGCGGTACCTGAGGCAGCTAAGCGATGAGGAGAAAAGGTTGATTTACCTCCCAGTTTGGTAGGCTCCAGTCCTAGGTTAGGCATTCCCGTAGTCTCGGCCTCTGATGATGGTGGTAGGTGGCGGCAGAGTGGGTGGTGCATCTTGAAAAGGAGGAAGCAGGACAAAGGACAGGAAGCCCCAGTCAGCTACAGTTATCCTGACACACCTCTACTTTAGATCTTCCTAGCGCCTCCCAAGACATCTTAAGCTTCACATTTAGACTTTGGGGGACACGCACCACCCAAATACAGCATAAGCAGAATCTCTTTCATTCTGATAAATGATTCCAAGGTCAAATCTAATCACTATTTCTTCTTTTCAGTTTGTACCTTTTAAATCTTTTTTTTTAAAAGTCTTCTCCTGGCCAGAGATAGGGATGCAGGGTTGTGATCCCAGCCCTTGGGGAGACTGAGGCAGGAGGGGCAACTTAGTAAGACTTTATCTCAATTTTTTTTAGAAGGCTGGGGACTCACTTCAATGTGAAGACCCTTGCTTCAAACTTGGAGTTTATTTTTGTATATGAGGTGAACCAGGGACCTGGTGCCTGATTTTATGCTATTATTGTAAATTTTTAATTTCCTAAATAGTCTTTTATTTAAAAGCCCACCATTCCTCAATGCTCTGTGTTGCCATCATCATAATTTTATATTAACAAATGTTTTTTTTCTCCTTTCTAATTCTACTAGCTCACCCGTCCAGCACCAGTTTCGCATTGCCTTAATTATCCTACCTTAATAAGAAGTCTGCGCACAGACGCTGCAACAGCACTCTTGCACTTCTCCTTCATTTTCAAATATCTCCTGTAATCTGGCGCTTCCTATTTTTTCATATAAATTTTAAAATTGGTCTCTTACTATTGCTGAATCTCAAAATGTTATCTCATCTTGGGGTCTTTGTTTCTCTAATTGCTTTGCGCTTTTCCATCTTTTCTGACTTACTTATGATCAGGGCTTTTCAAAAATAAATCAATTAGGTGTGAATTATATGGGGCTTCTGTGCTAGTGAATACATAATTCATTTTTGTATTATTCTTCCTATCAGGATATGAAGTAGGGATCATTTGGGATTTAGATGGGGGTTGCTTTTCTCAGTACTGGGATTTTATTTTATTACTGTAAATTATTAATCTCCTAGATAGATAATTGGATTGGTCCAGAGCCTTGTACACATATTTCCAGCCTGAAGTTCAAATTGTTATAATTTTATTTTATTAATATAAATTTTAATATACATGAAATTATAGAAGAATATAATTAACCCAATGTTCCTATAAATGAGCCTCACTTACTAAAACATACATAACAATTCCTTCACTCATTTTCCCCCCAAAGCCCCACCCCTGCCACCACACTGCTATAGATTCTTTGAAAGTGCCTTACTCTCAACACAAGCAAGAGACGATTATTACATTTTTAAATTTGAAATTAATACTTACTATAAAATATCAAATGTTCCTGTCTTCCTGACTTTATACTTTTCTTCCTGTATTTAGGACAGGGTCTACAGGGTCTCACTATGTAGATCAGACTCCTAGCGATTTGCCTGTGTTCAGCCTCCCAAGAGCGGGGCTTACAGAAGCCACCATGCCCAGTCTCAATGGCCATCTCATTGCCCCCAGAGGTAGGCCAGCATGGCACACGGGATCGGACCCTAGCTGCTGTGCTCTGCCTAAGCAGGCACTTTAGTCTACTGAGCTATCAGCCCAGCCCTGGCTTTATACTTTTTATTTTGAAAAACTAAACAGCTAACTAATATCTATAGTTCCTGGTATCCATGTCCTAAATCTCTGAATCTATGTATTCTACTTCCATCTCTTTTATTTTCCTTTAAAAACTATGTTGACTAAAATAGGTCATACGCCCTGTGTTTTCTTACAATCATCATTCTGTTACTACATTTGCATAAGCTGTGCCACCCTTTTCTTTCATTGTATTTCCTGAAAATTGTTACCTATACCTGAAGCCCTTACTGGATGTAAGATCAATTATTGTTTGGTGGGAAAGTGGAAGGTGTTATTCTGTTTCATAATTCATCTGCTGCATTCCTACCAGGACATATATATTTGGTTTGTCTCTTCTTCGATGACCTTGTCTGCTATCGGTGATAAAGACCTAGATTCTTAACTCAGTGGAAGTTTTAAATGTTAATATTGTTTAGTGTTATTATTGTTAATATTGTTTAATGTTAGTGTTAATATTGATTAATTGTTAATAAGTTAAAATGTTAATATTTTGTAGTTCTATTATGGAAAATTCTACATTTCCTGGAATGGGACTTCAAAGAGGAAATCCCATAGTAATTGTAAGGTATAAGGATTTGGAGAGCTGTTTAGGAGACACAGGACTGAAACTTGAGGTTTTCAGTTTTTCACCAGCTTTAAAAATAATAAGAAACTTCTTGGATCCTCCAAAAACCAGTAAGTTTTTGTTTTTGTTTTTTTAAATAAACCATAGGTAGGCTGAGTGTGGTAGCACATACCTGTAATTCCAGAACTTGGGAAGCTGAGGCAAGAGGATCACTGGGAGTTCAAGGCCACCCTGGGCTACAGAGTGAGTTCAAAGTCATTCTGAACTATATAGTTAAACCCTGTCTCAAAGAAGATGGAAGACGAGAGAGAGAGAGAGAGAGAGAGAGAGAGAGAGAGAGAGAGAGGAAGGAGGGAGGGAGGGAAGTTGGGAGGGAGAGGGAGAGAAGGAGGGAGGGAGAGAAGGAAAGAGAGAGGGAGGGAGAGAAGGAAGGAG
>PVKA01003652.1:35040-107582 GCA_004027165.1 Ctenomys sociabilis | reverse complement strand
TTCCCTCCCTCCCTCCCTCCCTCCCTCCCTCCCTTCCTTCCTTCCTTCCTTCCTTCCTTCCTTCCTTCCTTCCTTCCTTCCTTCCTTCTTTCCTTCCTTCCAAATTTCTGTTCAAATTCACCCATTCCCATTTTCTAATCTCTTTGCAATTTCAAACACGATAGCTCCTGTTAGACCAGAAGTTCCCACTTGCAGGTATGAAGCAAACCTTGAAATATGCCTCTTTCCTAAGCTTGGGTGTGCCCTGAAGTCCAGCCATCAGCACCTGCACATAGGTTGTGATCTTTCTTTCTAGGGCCTTCTGAACTAACTCCTCATCAGTCTGTCTTAGATTTAGATAACAAACAAACCCAAGCATGGTATTAACATGCACAAAGGCCTTTATAGGCTCCCTGCCATCTAAAAGATGAGTGTTCAACCTGAACTGAACACCATTCAAAGCTAGGTTCTGGATCCTCTTGCCATCATGGGTAATCCATTTATGGCAGGAAAGCAGAAAGAATGAGTTCTAAGTGTGCAGGTCTGGCAGAGGCGTACCCTGTGTACCAATCCAGGTCAGTAATGGGACCAATCTATCATCCCCAAGGTGTGATGATTTATTGAACAACTATATGCATGTATATGTGTACAGAGAATGTTTTCCACCATGGAGTAAGTGGTAATCCTATAAATTAGCCATTGTTGGTTCCAACTTGCTTTACAACCCGAATGCTCAATTTGTACTCAAACTTGATGATTTCTGTTTTATTTCACAATCACAATTTTTTTCTGATTTCTTATGTCCCTTTTTCTCTTCGTTTTCATGCTAGGAATTGAACCCTTACCTTCATGCATGCTTGGCAAGTGCTCTACCACTGAGCTATTTACCGACCCCCTCTCTGATTTCTTTGTCATTTATAATGCTTCTCTCTTTCTTTTTTTTTTTTTTTTTTGTTTTGCTTTGTTTTTGTATAATGCTTCTCTTTATTCAGACAGATTTAATCACTCTTTGCCTTTTCTTTCCAGTACTCTGCTTCCACTTCATCTAGTTGTCTATGTGTATTTCTCCTGTCTACCCTGAAGGCATCTAGATAACTAAAGAAAGCACCAATGAATACACAGGTACATAGAATTCAGGAAGGGAGTTGCATTGCCTTCCTTAAATGGCATGTTTTGTCTTGACAGAAAGGCCATATAACACAAATGCAAAGAAAGCACCAATGAATACACAGGTACATAGAATTCAGGAAGGGAGTTGCATTGCCTTCCTTAAATGGCATGTTTTGTCTTGACAGAAAGGCCATATAACACAAATGCATAGTTACCCACTATCAGCTTAAAGAATTTACAGTAGGGACTTGAGGAGCAACAGAATTTCCCCAGTCTTCTGAGATTTTCCTTTCCTGCTATAGGCCCTCAGGGTCCACAGAAGAAGCACCATTTTGAACAGAGTGTTAAACTCCTCTTTATTCTAGAGGAATAATGCTTCATGCTATTTTAGCCCCTCGTACTTACAGCTAGAGTTTAGACTTGTTATAGTTATGCCAACTTATGTTTCCAACACACTGAGTAGGGTGGGTCAGTTGGAGTATTGTTCATAGTATTTTTCTAGGTTTTATGTTACTCTAATTGATGCATCAGACACCAATGAACTGCAAGAGGATTTCACCCATTAAAACATGGTTGTGACTCATCAGATTGTCCATTGCTGTGTTGTGACTTTGTCCTTCAGCTTTTGGGGGTGATACAAATTCTGCTGAATGCCAGCAACACCCTAATGTTGGTGCTAGGCTCAAGCGTTCAGTTCAGGAAGAAGACCTGGGTGGGTGGAGGTGAGCTGGAGCCCAGAGCCCTCTCACGTTCCAAGTCAAACCTCGTCTGGGATTCTTTTGTCTACGCAACCTATTGCGGCTGTCTCTCTGAGGCTGGAAGCAGTGTAAGCCTTCGAAAAACATGTGTGTGCGCCTGTGTGACATCTCAGCTGCCATTCTCTGGCTTCTGTGTGTTGGCTACCTGCCACTGAAATGAATGGCTTTCAAATTGCTTGAAAAGTGAAATGGCACTTTTGTATAATTTTAGAACAAAGGAGCCACTCTTAATCTTTTTAAACTGACTGAGACACTTGTCAGTTATTTGAAGGGGTTTATGTCTTTGTCACCTATGTAGTCATTCAAGTTCTTACAAAGCAAGTACAGTCAGTAAAAGAAATGTGCTTTTTGACAGAGAGTGTAAGCACTAAAACATTATTTAATTTGAACTTGATTCAGAGTACTCAGTCCCTTTCCTCTATGATTCACTCTTCCCTCCCCACATTTGCTTGTTTTACCTGCTGGGTAGGAAGACATCGAGGACTTTCACACAATTAATGTGGAATCATTTTTTTTTTCTCTCTTTGTAACATTTGCTAAGTAACTGTTCTATTTAATAGAATTTCTTCCTTTCAGTTCAGTACTTTCAGATTGCTCCTTTTTATTGAACTTTAAAATCTATTTTTATTTATCATGCTTATCATAACACATGTAAAAGACTATAGAAGTGCATTGACTTATTTTCACCATGGCAGGGAACTAACTGTAATGCCTTACATATTATATTTTGAAATGAAAGTATTTATAATCTTGGTATACATAGAAGAAAATAGCTTAAAGCCTACAGTTTTTGTGTACTTTGGAAGTTGCCCACAGTTTAAGAAACACTTCTGGTAAAGCAGAAGAAAAAGGATAAAAAAAAGTCCACATAAATAAATAAAAAACATCTGGGCTGACAACTCATATAAGTTCCAGATTTCTGCAACTTAAAAAAAAAAAACAAAACAGCTAGGCTAAGCGTTAAGCCTCTGAGAGGCAAGGCTTGTAATGGAAATGTTAAGTGACCCTTAAAAGGCTTAAGAGGACATTGTCAAATAATTTAGGGTCAAATTCTGACCAAGTTTTAAATTGTCATACTCCGGTAGGAAATATGTTCCAGATTTTAAATAATTTTTATTATGTAACTTTGCATTTATTCATGAAATCAGTGAAAATGTAATAAGCATTATCTATTTGGAACTATCCTTCTGGTTGTAGGTTGATAAAAGTGAATAATTTTTTTTTCATGATAAGAGTTATGATGAGAGAAAAATCAGTGTTGCTTCTGTAAATTTACCATGAAATTCCTATGTCTAAAATTCCTTTGTACTCAACTAAAACTTAGCCATCTATGAGAAAATGCCCATATGTAAAAAGACAAATTTAAAAATGGCAATTTTTAAAAAGCACAGAATTTATCAGTTATCATTTTGCTGCTTTACTGTCATTCATTTTTACTACAGATTTTTATAGGCTGTGCTTTTTCCACACTCCCAGACAACGTTGCCCATACATTCTGCTAACAGAGTCCAACTTGTTCTGTAGATAGGAAGGGAATTCTATCTTCAGATCTTTTCATCTGATTTCTCATCAATACCTGATGTCATGTATTGATTTCTCCAATGATTAAATCTCAGCAATTCTTCTCAAATTACCTCCAACCTGACTTTGGCTACTTCTTGCTAAGATCTTTGAAGATCCAGTTTAATCTTGGCATACAAGAAAAATGTTTTACAAATATTCACTTGAACTAATCTCAAACCTCACCATGTAACATTGTGTCAGATTTGTCATGGCAATAAACACATTTATTATTGTCAGAACTTGCTCAACTAGGATGGATTACTGTACTATTTATTACAACACAATTTAGTAGAAAATGGTATGGGGCAAAGTGATGGCCATGCAGTTAGTCAAATCAGATTTATTTATCATATGGTAATTTTTTTTTAAATTCCTGAAACAAATTCAGTCTCAAAATCTCAATACTTATTGATAGGTAAATATCATAAGGAGGGAAATCAAAGATGCCAAATATGTTCCAGAACACTCCAATGGCATTGGCAGTGATTATTTAAGGTTTGATACAAGTTCAGAAGGTGCAAAGGACAGAAAAAAAGATACAAGAGCATATGAACAGTACACTGTGCGGCGAGTGTCTAAAGCATATTTGAAGGAATTATTGTTGCTTTTGTTTGATCCCCCACCCACTTTATTATGGAGCATCCGAAACTGGTCCTTCCTAGAGACAATGGATACATGCGTGGGCTGATCTGATATGGCAAATTGGCTATTCTCATATATTCTTTTAGAATTATTTCCAGTCAAGTACAGGCATGCAGATGAGAAAATGTTAGGATTTACCAAACCCAGTGAATGAATGCTTTGTATGCGCGTGTGTGTGTGTGTTTGTGTGTGTGTGTGTGTGTGTGTGTGTGTGTGTGGTGCAAAACAGGACTCTCTCTAGCTTCTTTTCCTTTAGATTTTTTTGAGTGCAAGGTGAAAAGCACAGGCAGGGGTGGCGAGAAGCTTTTAAGGACTTCAGAATGCCGAGTGCTGCTGCTGTTGCGGCTCCTGCTGCGTTCCTGCCATTCTTGTCATCACTTAGGCTTAAGCTCCCAGTTTTCTTTCTCCAGGTAGCCTGTTTACTAAGGTTTACCGGTTCCCAGGTTAAAAGGAAATGAAAACAAACAGGGAAGTTTACACCACAAGAAGACAGGAATAGGGAGATCAGCTTGTGACCAGAGCACTGTGTAAACAAAGAAATGCTCTGATAAGGATGACCACCCATCCCTGAGAGTGTCCCACAGTACCTGGTAGAAGCAGGCACCCGTTTAGTGGCTGCTGGGAGAGATCTCTGCAGAAGCCGGGAGCAAGATCCCCATCACATTAATGGCTTTGTTGCATGCATGAACCCTAGCTCTTGGGAGGTAATTTTGCTTGGGTGTGACGATTCTTTCCCAAACAATAGATAGTTATGAATACACCACCATACAACTTTTTCAATGAAGAAACAAAATAGGGGTTGAAGTGTAATCAAAAATCAGGGTGACTGTTTGAATCTCAGTCTTATTGTAGATTACTTCCTGTAGTATAGCAAAAGGTCGTGAGTCCTATATTATCTCTTAAAATCAGTGAATGCATAATAGCTTTTGCTACTTTGAATAAGAATTGTTAAACAAATTCATAAATCAATGAAGCATACAGATGCATTACTTTAATCATCATTTCTGCTCAGATGGTTGGTTTATATAATGTAATTGTTTATTATTTCCCAGTATTACACTGCAAAGGCTAGTCATAACATATTTCATTCTGTCCTAATTTTAAAATCTTTTCAATTTTAAATGACAGCAAAAAAGTGTAGCTTTTCATAAGCAGACCATGATGAGATCTTTCTTTGTTGCTGTTATTGTTGGATGTGTTTTCTCCTGACTTCTGGACATTTCTGAAATGTATTTCACGAACTCAAGGATTTTCATCTTGCTTGGTGCAGTAGGCATGCCGGTGACCCAGCTACTCTGAGCTTGCAAATCTGAGGTCAGCCTGGGCAACTGAATGAGACCTTGTTTCAAAATAAAAATAAAAGGTCTGGTGGCACAGATGAGTAGTACATCATTTGTGTAAATACAGAAGGCCATGAGTTCAATCCCCAATACCACACACACAAAACCCAATGAAACAAAACAACCCAATCCCATTCATGTTTTTCATTAGCCTGGCTCAAGAAAATCACCCCTAGCTATCCTAAACTCAATTAATTCATCTTCCACAGTCTCTGCCCACCCCACTCCCAGCTCATAAAATACTAACTGTACCTTTTATGTTTAGAGAAATGAAGCAGAACCTCAGGAGAAGGGTTCTTCCATGTCAAGTTCTACATAGCCCTAAGGATCCTTGCAATCACACAAGGTCTGCCATTATGATGTTGTGTCATAACATCAAGCCCCTTCTGGGGCAGCTGAATGAAGTGGGGGTGTATGCTTGCTTGCACACGTGTATGCAGTTGCATGCATGTGGTGTGAGAGGTGTGTTTTCCTGTCTTAGATAGAGGAGAGGTACAGATCTGTTTAATCTGTGATACTAGGGATTGAATCCAGGGCTTTTGTCCTGGACAATATATCTAGCTTTTCATTTAATTTTTCTTTTTTTTTTAAATTTTGAAACCAGATCTTGTTAAGTGGCCAGGTTGTCCAGGTTGTGACCAAAGTTTTTGATCTTCCACCCTCAGTCTGCCCCATTATCTCCTCAGGTTTGAGAATGATCCTCTTTGACTTGAGGCCCTCTGAGGTGGCAGCAGCACCCTGTGGGCCTGGGTTAGAACCAAAGCCCTGATGGTCTGTGGTGAGCTTTGAGTCATTCCTACCTTGCCTTGTCAAACCATGAGCTCACTGGTCTGGTTAAGTTCTGTAGCACTCAACAAGCCCTTCAGCCTACCGTCATTCATCCCGCCTTTTCTGTCCTATCTAGTACAAAATGGGGTCATCTTTTCTGGTATGATTTCATCTTTACACTCGTCTTCTGCAAAGACGTTTATGTAAACATGAAACACATCTATCACCTTTTCCTCCAATGTTCATTCAAATGACTATTAACTTTGAGTATTAGTCATTTTTTATAACATGTACAGCATTTCAGATCTCCAATGTCTGACTTCTTTGGTTAATCATTCATTTTTTTGAGTTACTAAGGATGCAACCCCACAACATGCTAGGTAACCTCTCTATCACTGAACACCCCAGCCCTAATAATTCCTTAAGTCAAATCTTTTCTCATTCACTTTATTATAAGCAATGAGGCAGACCTAAGCTTTTTTCAGTGTTTGGTTTAGAATCCGCACAGCTAAATATCCAGATCCATTGTGTACAAGTTGTACCTTCTACAAAGTGAGAACACAATTTAGCCAAGTTCTTTGTCACATTGCTATAAGTGTCATCTTCCTTTCCATTTCTAATACTATTCTTCATAAAAAAAAATCTGTGTTAATGTCCATGTTTCTATTGACATTGTATTCATGATTATTTATGCATGCTTTAACAAGATATAAGTTTTCTCTCTAGCTCTGTTCTTTTCCTCCTCAGGCTTCATCAGAACGATTGTCAGTGTTTATCTTTCTGGCAATAGTCCCTTTAGGAAAATCTAGACTTTTCATGATGTGTACCTTACATTGTGTTTAGTTTCTGCCATCACCAAGTGGCAAAGCCACATCCACACTGGCCTCACATCCATATTAGTTACCTCAGGCTGCCATAATGAGACACTATGGGCTGGAAAGTTGGATCAACTGGGGTTGACTTCTGAGAGTCTTATAGGCCAGGAAGTGCAAGATCAAGGTGCTGACCAAATCATTTTCTGGTCCTGTTCTGAGCAGAAGCTCTTCTGGACTATGGATGTCTACCTCTCTCCATACTGTCACACAGTGGTGCAAAGATAAGAAAGCAGACGAGAGATGATGGTAGGGGAGAAGAAAAGGAGACAAGAAAGGAGATCCTTCCCTACTAATAAGGCCACAGCCCTATCTGATTAGGAAATGTAGTTCAGTCCATAATAGTATCTACTGCTGATGTGATTTAGATATGGAGTATGTAGAATCTGAATAAAAATTATACTCTCGAGATGAAGATTGCCTAAAAATCATTCTGATTATGAGATTAAAACCCATGTCTATAAAGTGGGTGTTCCTAGTGGATAACATAATCTAGTAACTGCAAAAATGTGTCTGTGACTCACTTCTGCAAAAGCATGATAGATCGCTTTTGTTTGTCAAAGGTTTGCACACCTATGTGATAAGAACTGTATTCTTATGGGATCCTCACCCACTTAATCTCAACACCCCCACTAAGAGCTGTCTTGGCTCTCATCCTACTGGAAGCTGTATGATTAAAAACTTTCTATGAGAATTGTTGTGCAAAAGCAAATTTTTGCCATTGCTGTGTCATATCTTGTCACGAAAACTAAGAAGTGAAACAATAGAGACTAGAAATATAAAAACATTATTTATTCATAAAATTCAGGATCCAAGAGGAGTGCCAACAAAAGCTGAAATCTTTTAAAGTGGTCCTCAGGTAAGTGAGTAGAATCTATAATGCATATTTCAAACTTCATAATCTCAATTGAATACCTAGATTTTCACTAACATGTTTTATGATATGAAGGAAAACATTTCCCAACCTTTTAAGTCTTACAAGTTTCTCTCTAGGGACTTTGTTTCCCACCTTCTTTCTGCTTCTTTCTCTCTTTTGTCTGTCTCTTTCTTTCTCTTTCATTTTTAAAAAAGATAATTGTAATTCATGGGAATTTATGGTTAATGGACCAAAAGCAATTCAACTAAGTTTTCTAGGTGCTGTATAGCTTAAAAGGCATTCATAGGTATAAAGAGAAAATTGTCCTGTAATTGTGTGCTTTATTTTAGTATTAATTAGCAATTTACTTATTTTTCTGACATTTTGACAAAAATACGATAATCTTCCAACTACTTCTAGGCTGTGAATAGGTGGGGCAGTGTAGTGGATGTAGGAGAAGGCATGACACTTAAAACTTAACCGAGGGCTAGCAAGACAGCTCAGCAGTCTAAAATGCCTGCTTTGGCAAGCTTACACAAAGGAGAGGGACTGTGGTTCAAACCCATGTACCACATGCCATGCCAGCTCCACCCCCAGAGTGGGCTGAGACAGCCAAAAAAAAAAAAAAAAAAAAAAAAAGGAGAACAAAAAATAATGGAGCAGTGGAATTCTTTAAAGATTGTATGCTTCAGTAAAATAAAGGCAGGGAAGTGCTTATTCTACTGAACCATCTCCCCAACATTAAAAATAATGGCATCTGTTCTTGAAATGAAATGTATTACCATGGATAAGAGGGAAGGGTGGAAGAGAGGGAGAAAAAAAGAATGAGTGAGGTTGGCGTCTTGCTTCTAGCTAACCCTCCACTGAAAGCCTTACATTTAGATCTCTCATGAAAGATAAATACTGCATAATAATAAATGAATTGTAATATTAGGTAAGAAAAGCCTTCAGTTTCTACCTGACTCTTCCTCCCTTGGTGAGCTTACTCTAGGCAGAGCTATATGTATGGGTTTTTTAAAAGATGGATAGCTTAAAATTTTCCAAAATAATAAATACAATGAATAGTACTTTTTATTGTAAATGCTGTGAACCTGCACTTCAGTTGTGACTTGTTTTCTTTCAAAATCCTTTATCAGTTTTTATTATTTATCTGCCACAAGAGTGTATGAAGTCAGACTTCAAACAAGTGCTTGATAACCAGAGAACTCATCAAAGAGGCCGCTCATGCCACTGATGAGTTATTGTGCTCCCAACTAGAATGCTAGAATGCTGGTGAAGTCTTTGCTTACCTTAACAAACAACATAGAAATGGAAAGACAAAGGGGTGTGTTGACACCACACTGGGTGAACAGCAGGAATGACTTTGCTGAGTGCCACATAGATTTTGGATACCAGGATGTCTCTTCAATTTCTTATAGTATTCTATATGGCATAGACAGCCATAGACAAAACATATTGTAAACATTTGCCTTATGAACATCTTCTTTATCAGTTCCTAAGTCTACACAATTGTCACAACAAAGTTGATTTCTGATGTGCCCATTTCAGTCATATAAACTCACCACATGGACAATTTCAACAAATTAATGAAATCTTCCAATATGTGGGGGCAGGAAGCAATGCCTACACTCTAGAGGATTCCTATCATGATACTAAAAGGAAATACTACTCTCAAAAATATAATCTGCAAAAGAAATTGTCAACAAAGTGAAAAGACAACTCACAAATTTTGAAAAAATCCTAACTAATAAGCAATCAGACAAAGGTCTGCTCTCTAGAATACATAAAGAACTAAGATATATTAAGGTCCTCAAATTTAAAGACCCAATTCAGCAATGGGCATCTGAGATGAATACACACTTCTCAGCGGATGAAATTAAAGAAGCAAATAAATATATGAAAAAATGCTCCACATCACTAGCCATCTGTGAAATGCAAATGAAAACAACACTGAGATACCATCTCACTCCAGAAAGAATGGCTATCATAAAGAAATCAACCAACAACAAATGTTGGAGAGGATGTGGGGAAAGGGAACACTTCTCCACTGCTGGTGGGAATGTAGACTGGTACGACCATTGTGCTGATCAGTGTGGAGACTCCTCAAAAAAGTAGGACTGGAAATCCCATTCAAGCTGGCTATCCCGCTACTGCGAATTTTCCCAGAGGAAATGAAAACATTGTATCATAGTGATATATGTGTACCTATGTTTATAGCAGCACAATTTGTGAGAGCAAAATCTTGGAAACAGCCAAGATGTCTGTTACAAGAGGAATGGTTGAAAAAGATGTGGTATTTCTATATAATGGAGTATTACTCAGCTATAAAGAATGATAAACTTGGAAGCATTTATATTGAACTGGCTGCCACTTGAGTGTATACTCATAAGTGAAATAAACCAGACACACATGTGCAAATAGTGTATAGTCTCCTTAGTATAAGAAGTCAAAGGAAAAAAAATACAAATAGAAATGTACAACAACAACTAAAAAGAATTTAGTCAGATAGTTAGGGCAAACTAAACGGCATATGCGGCAGGGAACTAATCAGATTTTCTTCTGGATGGTTAACAGCCTATGTTCACAGATCAAAAACTGGAGAAATAGAAGACCTGCAAGGTCAGCCAACATTTTGGTCTTAGCCTTTCGGTGTCAGTGAAGACTCAGGACATAGGAGAACCTGTACTGTAACATCATGAATCTCAGTTGTGCCCCAAATTTTCTGATCAAGGAGATTATGGAGCCAAAGAGGAAAGAGACTGAAGATCTATAGTGTGCCTGGGAGAGTCACATGGAGAGAAAACTTTCTATCAGGCTCTCACAGAGAGCAAACTGGTCAATCATTGGCCGTGACTCATCCACATGGCTGACACAGACAAAAGATCTATAGAGTAAGGTACAGGATTACAACATAAACCGTGAGGGGACTTGACTGACCTCATCAGAAACAAAAGCTACATTTTTTGTTATATGGGTCTTGCTCTATCTCAGTCTCAACCATCCAGCAGAAAAGTATAAAAATGAGGTATATAACATGGGGCCATAACAATAAGTTGAGCTGTAAATGGCTATAGTCTACAACTTCAGATAACTCATTATTATTGTGGAATGCTGGACTGTGTTGGATTGTATCACCAAATTCAGGCACCTAAAATGGTTTAATGACAAGAGAGTGCCCATCTTTGACAGGCCTAGACTGTCAAAGGGGGATACAAAGGAAGAACTATGATGTATTTGTATAAACAGTACAGTTAGGATAAATATGCAGTGTATAGTTCTATGAGAAGCAAGATTTGCACTAATAGTGGTTGGACAAGATATTATGTCAGCTTCTAGTACTATCGACAACCTCTAGGAAGATAACAAGGTAGAAAGTATTAATTATTGAACTTGTGATATAATTCAGCTATAAAAATAAGATAAGTATGCAGCTATACTCTCTTAATTCACTGATTAGAGATATTTGCTACAATAGCATCTGTAAGTATAATATCTTGTATACACCTTGTATGATACCAAAACAATACTAAAACAGTTTGTGATGTGTTAATTTATAGAATCTGTCCTGTCAACTTGTCTTGAAACTGTCTCATTGCTATTTCTTGTTCAATAAAAATAAAAATAAAAAAATATATAATTTACACTAAAACATAATAAATTATTAGAAAAGATAATTTTGGAGGTATTTTCCATGTTAGTATAATTTACTTAGTTACAGGTGGCATAGATTAATATTTAATAATGCCTACATAGAATGGCAGCCATGAAAGTTCCTAAAGATCTAAGAATTAGTTCTTTTTTGTTTTGCAAAAGTGGGGATTGAACTCAGGCCCTTGTGCTTGCCATGCAAGCACTTATTCTACTGAGAGATCTCTCTGGCCCTAAAAATTGGCACCTATGAGCAGAGGAGCCCACTGCAGCAGGAAGGTGCTGTGAACGCCATCTCATCTGCCCTATGGGCCGCTCACTGTTGTTGTCCCCAAGCCAAAGGTGCACCTCCCAAGTCCTTGGCCTATTCAACAGTGGAAGGCCATAATGCTTATTACTGTTCTGGGCTGCCATATCTTGAGAAGACTGCATAGCCTGGACGCACACAAACTTACCGTGAGAACTTCTCAATGAAACATAAGTTTTCAATAGCATAAAGCAACAAATCCTATCAAGAACAATCAAAGCCTAAAACATAATTAGTTTTACATTTTGGGGGAAAATTTTACAGGCAAAGAAAAATGATCTTTCTAATGAGAAAATGATTGCAAACATCCTTTAGCTATTTGGTAGAAGTACAGAGTGTTAAGGGAAAGAAAATCACTAATTACATGACATACACAGTGAACTAAGATGCTTCAAAATTAATTGTTTCATGCAGAACGATGCTTTATGATCATCAAAAACTTAAAGGCTATGTTTACTGATTGATTTTGATTTACTCTGATTTGATAGATTTGATTTGGACTCAGTAATTTTTTGTTTGAAATATTATTTCAACTACAAATTCAGAGAGAATTTTTTTATATAATTAACATGATAAAATTAACAATCTCAAATACTTATTAACACTATAAGATTAAATACATCATAAAATCTGAAAATAATTGGTAATTAGGTAGTAAAAGTTGCCTGAGCTTATACATGAAGACTGAACATTATTCTTTTGTGAATCCAATGATGCCTCATCTGAATATTTGGATTTATCAATGTGGAAAACAGTTTATTTTTCTCCTCTTCTCACCCCAGGGTCTCACAGGTGCACACAGCTGATTAATTACAAATCGTGTAAATTGTAGTTCATGACTCACTAACATCATTCATCTGTGTATGTGGGCTATTTATTATTTTGAGCTTTTCTTTGTAATATAGGATCATTCAACCCCAAACCCAATACCACTAGATTATTAACACTAGCTTACCCTTTCATGTGTTTTCTTCTTCTAAACTAGCAGGTAATTATGTTTGCCTCTAGAGTATTATGGAGTGAAAGATTGTGTCATGTTCTAGTTTATGAGGTTCTGTTCTGTGTCTTGTCCTGATAGTACTGGGAGTTGGTTTAGGTGCAGTTGAGGTCATGAAAGTGACGCAGTGGCTTTGTGGAAGAAGACCAGAGGTGTTTCTCCTATGAGATTGCAGCAAGAGGTAGCTGCCGCATGGTAGACGGGGCCTCAGCGGGTTTCATTCTTCACACAGGTTGATCTTTGACCATCAGACTCCAATGCTGAGTAATAAATGTCATTTCAGCCACCCAGCACTAACCTTTTCTTAAAGCAGCCTAAACTAAAACATGAAAAACTGGAGTTCTCAGTTCTGTTACTATTTTCTAAAATGTGCTTCTTTTAATTATAAATATTTTCTTTTTTTAAATTTTATGTACTGAGGCTCACCATACAGCTTGAACTTGTAGTGATCCTCCTATTTCAGCTTCACAGGAGTGCACCACCACGCCTAGTCTCAATGGCAGGCTCAGAGGGCCCAAGGGTGGGGCTGGCAGGGCATATGGTGCTGGGGGTTGAACCCTGGTCCTTGTGCTTGTAAAAATATTTTCTAAAACTTGCTTCACAGTGATATTTCTACACACACAGTCAGTATGTTGCAGCTGTATCTTCTCTCTGCTACTTTTTATTCTCTTCCCTCATGTTAGTGTTTTGCTGGCCTTTGAATAAGCTTTTTATTGTGTGTGCACTTGGAGCAATTAACTTGTTGTTAAAGGGAGATTGCTGCATAATAATAATAAGCATGCACCTAATGGTATTATGAAGAGCCAGATTTTGCAGACAGAAGTCAGCCAAAATTTAAATTATATAATTTACTAGCTGTCTGTCAGAGAAAGAGTTGATTACTATTTTTAGGTCTTAATCTTTTTTATCTATAAGGCACAGAGCAATGCTACTAATTGCACTAAGAGGGTATAAATGTGACACAAGATGAAAACTACAAAGTCCCTAATATTTGCGTGATGAACTCAACTAAAGAAGATGGAATTACTTAGTGGAAAATTGAAATTTATTACATCACTGTGGTTTTTTTTTTATTTGTTTTTTTGCTGTAGTAGTTGATCCAAACAAATTTGAATTCCAGTGATATTTTAAAATTATGTTCAAATTAGCAGACTGAATCTATTTCTAGCTATCATTTGTCAAAAAAGTGCAGATTATTCTGTAAGTGATAGTGGAGGCATAACTTGATACCTTCTAGCAGCATAGCCAAATTCAGATAAGAACAATTAATTTCTTCCAACATCACCAAAAAATAAACAGAAAATTGTCAAAAATTGTGTGATGAAGTTGGGATTAGAGATTTAATTTGGTTTGATCTAGTCCACCATAACTCTAATGCCTCACTATTTATTGTATTTTCTATGGTCTTTTAACATATGATCAAAAACATATGAATATTTAAGTGACATTTAAAGCAGATTAATTTAAGCATTTATAACAATGATGGCATGAGAGGGAAAAATCCATGCAGGAATTTAGCTTGTTAAAGTGATAACCTATTATTAAACACATGCCTTTGGCATGCACAAAGTCCAGTCCTGTCACTAAGTCCAAAACAATCTTTGTTGTACAGATTCAGTAGCCAGGAAACCTGACTCTTCCTAACTTACAAGGTTCCCTGCATACAGATGTCCGTTTCACAATCTGAGTTGAGGACAATTATATTAACAGCAGTTTTAGAAATGTTATTGAGAACCAAATAGCAATGAGACAGTTTCAAAATGGGTTAGTAGCACAGTTTCAATAATTAATACATTGCACATTGTTGTCTTCATAGTGGTTATTCATAGTACAAGATGCAGACATGATATCCTGTCCAAACACTATTAGTACAAATATTCCTTCTCATTGAATTAAGAGAAATTAGCTGTACATCTATCCTATTTTGCATATACAGACACAAAATGGTCCTTCATTTATATTCCCTTTTTATGTTTAGTTTTGTCAGAGATGGGTATTCCATTGCCGTTTAAATATTGTAGGTACACACATTAACAGCATTAACCATCACTCACTTTCTATTTTTCCTCAGGATGGCATTAGTGTTTAATTGGGCTTCATATTTTCTATAGGAAAATGTAAAAAACTTAAAATTTCAACTTATATTTTAATTAAAATTTGATTTAAAGTAGAGCATTTCTAATATTTATTATAGTAATCACTTCTAACCTTCTACTGATGTTGATGGATATTAGCACACAGGTATGTAACAGCTATAAAAATCCATATAAATGGGGCTGGGGAGATGGCTCAGTGGAATAAGCATTTCCCTGGCAAGCACAAGGGCCTGAGTTCAATCCCCAGTTCTGCCAAAAAAATCTATATAAAAAAAATCTGTATAACTTCCAGTGAGCTCCTTAAATACGTTTTTTGGAAATACAGAACCACCTACAAGTATGATTGCATGAGTGTAATGTAAGTATCACTTCCACTAAAATGCTTAAGAAACAGAATAAAATAAATAGTAAACTATTACTTCAAACTTGAAAGGAGCCTACTTTTATAAGCATAATATGAACGTTCAGTAGGTTGAAAGACCTGTTATCTGAAGGAAAAAACTGCTAAGTGTTTAAGTGCCAGGCAATAAAAGTATAAAAATATCCTTATGTAAGAAGCAAATCACAATTTATTCAAAGCCAAATAGCCCAGAGGATAAATCTCTTTTGTTCTGTCTGCCCTGTGTGAAGAGGCCAAAGAGATAACATGTTTTTAAATAAATTTAGAAGCTTTTCTCATTTAAACTCTCTTTGGTGTGATATGTATTCCAAGAACTAAAACAGCTCTATGGCCTTAAAAAAAACCTTCCATTTTTGCTCGTAACACTCAATATTGAGCTTTCTTTTTAAATCTAACGTTTTAATTTTATTTCCTCTCTAGCCATAGGATTCAGTACAATTTTAAAAGCAGGCTATATAATTTCAAAATGTCTTAAAGCATACATTTCACCTCAACTCCATGTTATTTCGGGGATATATTATCATGAAATTATTATCTTTTCCAGCATTCATTGTAACTACCCATTACTTTAGAACACATAAAAGGCTTCTAATATGTTACTGGGTCTATAGTGAAATGAAGTTAGGTGAAGTTGTACATGCTTATTTTTTTCTTTTTCTTTCTGTTTTTTTAGGGAAGGATCTACAGTGTGTTCATGTTCTCACTACTAGATCAGACTTGTGGTGATTCTCCTGTTTACAGCCTCTCAAGAGCTGGGATTACAGGCGCGCACCACCACACCCAGTCTCAACTGCCATCTCAGAGTGACCCAGGGCAGGGCTGGCATGGCAGGCCTGGGGATCAAACCCCTGGCCTCTGTTTCTGCTTACAGGTGCTTTAATCTGCTGAGCTATTTGGCTGGCCGTTGTACGTGCTTATTGACAGGGTAAAAAATGAGCTTGTTTGGTAGATGCTCTTTTTAAGATTTTAAAGATTTCAATTTAAAAGACCTTCCCATGAGAGACTACCTAGGTAACCTGAACTTTGGAGGGCATTAACTTAACTAGTTTATTCTAGAATACATTTCTGTGTGGACCATCTCTCATCTAGACACACACTGCCTTTCCTGCCTCACTGGGTTTGCCTCTACATTCTAAAGCATCCAGAGAAAGCCACTTTCTTATCTGGTGGGCTGCAGACCAACACCATTGCTTTAATTTGGTCTTCATGGAGGTTTATTGTCACAGAAGTGCTGGCAAACTGCTGCCTCTTTCTTATTTTTAATTTTAATCATAAATGAGTGTCAGAGATGGTTTTGGCCATAGATAATGTATGAATGCTTCTTAGAATGAGTAATTTCCTTTGACACTGCAATTTAATTCCCTTCCTATTCAGCCAGGACCATGGAACGTCCAATCAGATGACCCTGCTACCCTATGAGAGAGAAAAAATTGCTTCTGTGCTCGACGCTGTGCTGCAGACTCGTGACCCGAGCAAGCACTAGTTGGGCAAAGACTTGCGACTCTTCAAAACGCAGGAGCTTAGGTAGTAGTGATAAGGTTAAAGCTCCTGCTGCTTTTAATTACAAATTGAAAAAGCATAAGACCAGAATAAAGTATCAGCCTCCTTACACTCAATCTCCATGTTGATGTAAAGAGTTAACATTCTGCATGTTTATGACATCTACAAATTACTTCTGTTATCAAATGACATCATAACATGAACGCGAACATGTAGCTCCCCAAGAAAAATCATCTTCCGGTAAATTCAGCATTGCTTAGATTTTTCATTTGCTTATTGGCTAAGGGGTTGTATAAGCATTCTGAGATAGATTCTTTCTGAGTGGGATGCTGAAAGGAATATTGTGGTTCTTTCTGGGAGTCTCCCGGTACGAAGAGGTGCAGGTAAACCCGTAAGGGTGCTGTGGCACAAATCACAATAGCACTAGTGAAGAGGCGTCTGGAAAAATGCAGGGGCAGGAACACAGAACCTTGACAGAGCTCACAGGGGCACTGAATGCAGAAGACCGACTTGGAGTTTGCAGGTCAGAAAAACAGATTCTAGTCAGAAGGATTACTTACACAAAATTAGGGAAGAGAAGAAATATTCCAGAAATATCAGTACTGCTAATTAAAATTTGGAAGTCACAAGGATCTCAGGGTCAATCTAATGCCATGCCAGTGAATCTTGGAAGAATGACAACACTTAAGATTTGAAAACCTGAGAAACACCATAAAATTCTTATTGGGTAAAATATTGAAGGACAAAAAAAAAAAAAAAAAAAAAAAATCTCCAGAGAAGACACTGATAAGGAACTATAAGGATAAGGTATAGCAGTTAAAATGTCAAATTTCACAGTCTTTAAATTAATTTTTATATTAAAGAAACTTTTATTTATTTATTTGCTGCAGGGCCTCACTATGCAGCTCAGACTAGTAGCGATCCTTCTGTCTTAGCCTCTGCAGCATTGGGAGTACAAGCAAGTACCACCGCTCCTGGTTTCAGTAGCCAGCATAGCATGCCCAGGGCTCTGGGGCTGGTGTGGCACGAGGTATCTGGGATTAAACTCAGGTATTTGCACTTGTCAGGCAGGCACTCAGGCCACTGAGCTATCTCCCAGCCCTCAAATTTCACACTTGATTTTCTAAGAACTGTGTTAGAATCTGGTAATGTAGGTGGTTTCGCTGGAATGAGATGCACAGCATGTGCTACTCATGCAAAAAAGCACAACGATATAGTGATTAAGATCAAGGCCCATGGGAACAGAGTGTCTGAGTTTCAATCCAGTTAGCTACTATGAATTTTATAATTCTGTTTGTAAGGAAATTCTCAATTAGCAACTGTCTGAACGTTTTTCTGTAAAAGGCAGTTTCTTTTTATCTTTATCATTGCAAAAATGGAAGGAAAATAAAAACATGGAAAAGCTTAAATTCTCTGTCTGTATCACTGCTCAGTAAGTACTGGTGATAACGCATAGAAGGAACTATTGGTGCACACATGAAGGAAGTATGGGAGCCCCGGGGGTGGGGTTGAGATTCTAAATTAGACTAAGGTTGAAGGAAGAGAGCTAAGCATGATCTGAATTTTTTTAGACTGAATAGCAGTTAATGCTGAGCATCCCAAGCAATTAGAATAGGAGATAAGAACTGGGTAACACTCAGAACAAGCAAGGGAAAGAGCCCAGCCACCGACGTGGAGCCCAGAGTCTAGGGTAGAGTTAAGTGAGGACGGCACCATGTGTTTTCTTAGCAGACTGGTTACTGAAAGCCCACTACCTGGGTTCACTGTGTAAGTGGTTTGAAATTGTTCTAGGTGACTTAAAATTTCTCCAAGCCTGACACTCTGGAAAAGAGGGATAACAATATCTCCTAGGGGCAGATTAAGGAAACTACTTAGAATATTACTTAGCACATAGCAAATCTTATGCAATTATTAATATTCTCATTACATTTCCAGGCTTAAGACAGACTTGGTCCAAAATGACTTGTGCAACTCTGAAGGAGCTCCTCAGGGCCCTATATGTTCTCTAGCTTTTGAATTAGATCCCTGAATTTCGGTTGCAGTGGACTCCAACTTAATCATTGTTCGTTGTACTCACTTTTAACATCTTGCCGCAGACCAGGTGTCAAGAGCATGTTTGTTGACTGTGTAGAAGCAGGAGTCTATACTATGTAAATTAATTGTACCTCCATGTTAGAAAACTTCTAAAACACTCATATAAATAAAAATACACATATAAGGGGACAATAATTGGAGAAAGTAAGTAAAGTTTGACAACAGTATTTAACAGAGCTAAGGACTCTGACCTACTTTGGATCTCTATTTGGGCAGATTCACAGAATCCATAATGCCACTGAACAGAATCTCAAATGACTGGGCCTGACACCTTGATACAGTCCAATGCTTGAGAAAGCATTAAACATGTTTGGGTTATATGAAAAGTCTCTTTATCAAGCTTTTGTTGCCTACCAAATGCTACAGATTAATGGTAACCCTAAAAGGAAGTAGAGCTCAAGAGGGATAACTTAGCAGTATCTGTATAATGGGCACAGAAAATTGCTAAAGCTATTCAGAAATTGTCTTGACTCTGAAAGAAGATGAAGGAGATGGATGCGATTCCAGGCTGTGATATCACTGGGACTCTCTCTTCCTTGTGTACCTCACTAATCCTGGAAACTAGAACATTTCCTATCAACATGAAGATTGAAAGGAAGGACTACAACAAGCTACTGGAGAACCATTCCCTTCTCTAATTCTCCATTAGTAGCACTGTCCATCACAGTCATAATTCTCTCTGTAATTTTCCAAAGAGCAGCATTATTGCTGGTCATCCAAAAGGTTTTCAGAAATCTTGCAGGGTGCAGCAAGAGAGAAGGTAAGACAGGTCTGGGTGTGGCAGAATGACAGAGTGGAAGAGAATCTGTGCCAAGGCACTGAACATTAATCAGGTAGGAAAAAATAATAAAGTGAAGGCCACCACAATAGGCTGCCATACAGATCTCCCATGTCCTACCAACAGCACTTCAAGCAGCCTTGCACTTAGAGCTGGGAACTGCTGAAGAGGGGCAAGTGGCAGGGAATTTGGGAACCTAGACTCCATCTAATGTCACCATTGCTTCAACTTCATGCTTTCCACTAACACTGCAAGAAATAGCAATTTCAAGAGGGAGAAGTGGTAACCCTTTAGTAAAGGGCCCCAGTGCTTGACATAGGGCTTTACTGGTAGAATTTCAGAATTATGTGGTGTCAGAAGAATAAATCTCAAAATCAGGGAGAAAAGAGAAAGGTGGTGGAAGACATTTTTGCAGTATGTTTCTCCTTCCAAAACTGACTTGGAATGGGTAGCATTAGCAGAAGAGGAGGTGGGAGAGGAGTGAGGACAGGGAGAAGGAGCCAAGCAAATTTTATTGCACATTGCATTCATGCATTTGTTCTCTGAAAGGGATCTGGAATGCTTTTAGGCATCGTGCTGTATTTCTCATGCTAAATTCTGGGTTTTGCGAAAAGGAATCTCAGCCCTGTCTTAGGGGCTAAGGAGTGGATGATTGCATCTTGATGCTTTGTGTGCCCCCTCAGTTAATGAATGAAAACAGACTGTGGTGTTGGAGAGATACTGGAGCAGGTGAGGATTTATGAATGAAGATCCAACTGTGAGGACATGACTTAAATAATTTGCACATTCTGAGGTTTACAACTACATCTATAATGGAAATAATGAAATGTAACGTGTGTGTGTGTGTGTGTGTGTGTATGTATGTGTGTGTGTGCTTCTGGGTGTTAAGGATCAGGTGAAACAATTCACTCATATTTTGTAAAATGTAGAAGTACACGCAAATATTCAAGACCCATAGATCTATGGTATTACTAGCCAAGTGTTCAGAAGGTTGTGGGTTCAAAACTGTATTTTGTCTCTTTCCCCTAGGTGACCTCGAGGAAGTCCTTAGCCTCGGTTCACAAAGCAGGGAAGGGAAGTGGCTGATCTCCAGTGTGGAAGGCTCTCTAACAGTCACAGAAAACATACAGTGAGCCAAGGAACGAATGAATCCCCTGTCACACCCACTTCGTGTAATCACCACCACACACACCTTTCACGTCCCTTTTCCAGGAAACACTCTCCAACAGACCCTCAGCTTCCTCGGCCCTCTGCCCTCCGCCCATCTGTGTGAGGATTCTATCTGCCCTTGACTGGCAACTAATTCCTCTAAGGCCTGACTGATAATCAATGTGTGATAATGACTTGAGGCAGAGGTGAGCCACCATTTTTTACAAGTGCCAATTCTCAGATAATAAAAGTGTTAATAGGCCGTGTTAAAAAACATACAAGTCAAAACATCTCACTACCTGTGGAGGGCTGTGTGTAAGTAGCAAAGCACTTTTTAATGCTTTGTTTTGTTCTGTTTAAGTCTTTATATACATGTGTGGCCACATAGATGATTGATTTGAATGGCTAGAAAATCATAACTACTAAAATAATATTTGTTTTAAGCCATTAAAATACAGTACTCATATCTGAACATACTTGGAAATTATTTTTTTAATTTTATCTTGAGCTTAGCAGAAGTGTCTTAAAGGAATGAAACTGACAAAGTGGAAAGACTTAATCATGGGGTACAGTTATTATTAGTTACAGCTTTGAAAATTTATTTAACTTATGTAAAAATTTGTAGAATGTGCTTCACACGCATTATCTAGCTGATGCTCACGAAACAACTCCGGTCTATAAGGATATCTACTTGCTTATTTACTCCTTGCTGATGGAGAATGAACACTGGGTCTTTGCAACAAGCCCTATTCTTAACCCCCTTTTAATTTTTTATTATGATCCAGAGTTTCCTTAAGTCATTCACTTGCTCAGGCCAGGCTTGAACTTGTGAGGCGCCTGCTTCGGCCTCCCAGAGTACTGGGATCGCAGGCATGGGCCACCACACCTGGGTAGGTCCTGGGTTTAGAAATAAGGAAACTGAGGCAAAGGCGGGCTGAGCTACTTATACAGTGCAGAGTAATCCCGGCTGCTGGTGTCTAGCGTTAGTCTATCCTTCCCCATTCATCATGCTGGGCTGGGAAGATGAGCAATCTGCCTGCCTTTATCTGCTTGCTTCTTTGCTTTAAAAAGTCAGTAATGCTAATGGCTTATAAATAACAAACCTCAGGCTGGCCAAGTAACTCAACCGATTAAAGAGCCAGCGAGCAGGTGTAGGGCTAGGGTTTGATCGCTGGGCCTGCAGTACCGGCCCCACCCCCACCACCAGGGATGTTGAGGTGACAATTGATACTGGGCATGATGGTGTGTGCCTGTAATCCCAGCTCTTGGGAGGCTGTAAACAGGAGAATCACTACAAGTCAGTCTCGTAGTGAGACCCTGAACACCCTGTAAACCCTTCCCTAAAATACAAACAAACAAACAAACTCCTCTGTTTCTCAAGCTCAGGAGTCTGGGAAGGCAAGGAAGAAGTGCAAGGAGACTCCAGGCCAGCTTGGGGTGCTTGTCCTCAGCCCCTCAGGGTGCTCTCCGAGCTGTGTCCTCCTGTAGTGCCTGGATAAAGCAGCTCCCTCGGACCTCTTTTATAAGAGCACTGAAATCATTCCTGAGGTGGCCTCGTCACTTCTACCTCCAGAACTAGCTTCAAATTATGATTTTCTTCAGCGAGCTGGGCGCACAACTCTCCCACCATACCAGGTCTTTCACTTGCTACCCCTCCAATGCTGTCATAAAAGCTCAATCTGGAGGTTGAAACTGCAAAGAAGCTCACTGAGGGTGGTTACTAATGATACTCTTCTCGCAACCAGAACATAGTTAACGTATGGGCACTTTATTCTTTGTATTTTTATATCCAAGGAAACCCACGGAAGGAACTTTGCAGGCTGGTTACCCAGCTATGATAACCTTAAAGAAGGAAAATTCGCCATCACATCTACCTCAGTAGTATTTCAATATCATTAAAATAAACATCTGAAAAGTAGAGTACAGTAACTGTGCAGTAATTACTGTGTGGAGGTGCAGCCCTAGATTCTAATCTAATTTTATTCCACACATCCAAGAGGTATGAGGAGGAGTAATTATCATCACGCTGCGGAAAGAGCTCAGCACCTGCCTGGCAAGAGCAAGGTCCCAAGTTTGATCCCAGGTACCAAAAAAAAGAAAAAAAAACCACAAAAAAGAAATAGATATCATCACTCTGAAGAAAATGAATGTATACAGTTTGAGCAACTCTCACGAGAACTCAGCAGAACCAGGGATACAGCAGAACTGTACAACCCCCTCGGTGAGAAGTTGCTTGGGACCCTGTGCTCACCCTGCTCTTTGTCTTTTTTGTCCTCTGCAGCACCTGACCTGCCCGCAGCTCCCAGAACCACCAGTCTGATCCTCATGGTCTCCCAGGCATTTCCCTCTGGTGGGTCCTCTGCACATTACGTTCGATCTTCAGTTCTTTCCTTCATGTCACCAAGGTCCTTTTTTTTTTTTTCTTGGAAAACAACTTTTCATTTACTCATTCAACATACATTGGGTACATTACCAAGGTCTTAACTGAAAGCCACCTCTTTGGGGAGATCTTTCTGATTACTTGAAATTGTCCTTTGTTCTACTCTGGTGGTTCTCTGCCACATATCCCTTTACAAATTCACTATTAAGCAATATTCAATATTAATTAGTTTAGGGCTGGGGAGGTAGCTCAGAGGCATCAGCACCTGCTTGGCTGAGTTCTATCTCCAGTACCACAAAAATAAATAAATAAAGCCAACCAACCCTGTTTTATTTGTTTGCTCATTTTAGCTTGGGTATCCCTTAACTAGAATGTCTATCAAAGCCAGTTGTTGTTCACTGTCATATAATAATATCACAGGAATATCTATTTCATCAGTGCATGTAAAGTAGTTGAATGAATTCTAGCTATGGATGTCATTAATGGTCCACCTCACTGGCTTCCTGCTTGTGTCACTGACAGACACATTTCACATCGCAGTGACTCTTACGAGCCATCTTGGTTAGGGCCAGCATCCAGCCACACCTTACATGTCACTTGACTTGCAATATATTAAGATTGTATTTTTTGGTGTAGAAATTAACTAATATGTTCAGTCACAGAGCTAAAAATGGTCCAGCTGAGAAAAGGGTAACTCAAGACTGTGCATTTGGTCATTCTGTTTCAATTTGGACATGCATGGCAATGCCATTTGAGTTGCAAATATTGAAAAGCTTGTATCCAATCTCACATGATTCCAATAGGCCTCAGGAACATTAAAGATTCTTGATAGTTTTCAGAGGTAAAATATCCCAAGGGGATGGCACACCAATGAGCAATACCTTACCTAACACTTTCCATTAGATTGGTAAGTGATAGTATTGTTTCATCTGAGAGGACCCTGTTCTGTGAGATGCTAGCCGGAGGTAGGCACCTGGGGTAAAGTAGGCTAAAGGGCCGAGCCCACTGGCATGGCACTTACTAATACTTTAAGGATGAACCAAAAATGTGTTTTTGATATTTCTAGACATTTCAGTCTGTTTGCCCTATATAAGAGAGCAGATTTGGGGTGGAAGCCCAGTTTGGTAACAGTGACTGTGCATTTAGAATCTTTCTCTGTGGGCCCTTCTACTCTATAGTTAAGTGCCAGCTGATGTAAAACAAAGCCTGAACATAAATACCATTGAAGTGATTTATTAAACAAAATGGAAGCTTCACAGCACTATGGGTACTATCTATAAGGTCTAACCACGTGTCCTGATTTATCTAGAGTTACACTGCCAGGTGGATGGTGGTACAGCTGACATCATGAACTTCTCTACTAATTTCCATGCCACTGGCCTTTTGCAGAAAATGACTTTGTGTGTGTGTGGCAGAACGGGGATTGAACTTCCCTAAGTTCCAGGAAAGCACTGTCTACTGAGCCATCTCCTTGGCCCACCACTGGCCTTTTTTAACCCTTTTGTTTTTTGGTTCCATGAATCAAATGCAGGGCCTTGCACTTGCCAGGAAGATGATTGTACCACTGAACTATTTCCCTGGCCCCACAGCCTTTCTAGTGTAGGAACTTTAAGCACACTTCATTGTAGAATATGGAAATCCCGTATTGCTACACGTCACTTTGAGAAATCAAATAAAACAAGGGAAACATATTTTTAAAACATGAAGAGAATAAATCCACAAAAACTCCTGAACTCAGGTGTTTTCAAATTTCATATGAAATTCTACCTCCTTCTCCTTTTTAAAAAACCAACTCTCTTGCTTTGATGTATTACTAGAGAAAATAAGGTGAAAGGCACATACGTTACGGGTATTTGGTTCAATTTCGTATAAAAGTATTATCGTTATGCATTTAAATATATGTTTCCTGGGAGATGTCCAGCATTTTAGGTATATTTCAAGCTTGTCTAGGTTTCGAAGGCCATGTAATCATTCATGTAATGACAAACAAGAACATTTACCTGGGATTGAATTGTATTTCCATGAGGAGTTTGCTTAATGTTTCTAAAACTCTTGAAACATGGATCACTAAATCTGATGAATATAAATTAGTTTGCTTGCATAAGGAATCCACCCAATTAACGTAGTTTATGAAAAACATTATGAAGATTCTTTTTTGGTCTTTGTTTACTGTATTTGGTTGTTACAGAATCTCACTGCACAGCTTGGACTCATGCTGGTCCTCTTGCTTTCTGCCTCCCCAGCACTGGGATTACAGGCACGGGTCACCATGCCCAGACTCTGACTGGCTCAGCCCATCCTGGGGATGGCATTGGCACTGCAGGTGATGCCTGGGCTTGAACCATGGTCCCTGCACTTGGGTGAACTTGCCTTAACAGGTGCTTTATTCCACTGAGCTATCTTGCCAGCCCTCATGAAAATTCTAAAAAGATTTATTTTGTTTTTAAATTTCTGAAAAAGAGGTTACAGTATTGTGATTCTTATATTGATTATTAATTATCAAGTTTAGTGATAATAAAATAGTAGACTCCAAATTAAGTCCAGAAGTTATTGAATTACCAGAGAAGGAAAACAAGGTTATGGTAGTACATCTTCAGTGCATATATTTATTTTGACTTTTCCCAAGGTAGTTTTCAATATCAGGCCTGCAGAGTGACTTTGAATTTCAGTAAAATACATAGTGTTGGGCCATAGGTTTTTTTTTTATTTGAAAGTTACTTTCAGGAGATCAAGAAGCCTCCCTGTGACCTGAACAATCCATTGCTCACATCAACACTGAATACATCCTGGGCCCAGTGGAAAGTGTTCTTATTGGGGTGTGTATGTGAATGTAACAGAGACATAACTGGTGTCTAAGTCAATGGACACAACTTCACTGACACATGACTTAATTTATTTTTTTGTGCTTTTCCAAGTTAAATACCCTCGTTTGACTTATATTCCAAATTAGCACGAAATCAATTGGTGAATTTACTCTGATTAAAATATTCTCATATAATCTTCAGGGAAGTCACATTAGGTTTTATATCATAATGCATATTAAACACTCACAGCTTTAACATTTTTTTATGTTTAGTAAATGTCAATAAATCTATGGCACATAAAAGGGCACTGCTAGCATGGTAGCTATTTGATTTCTATACTTTGTCAAATATATGTACCTCTTAATTCATAATCCGTAAAGGCAATACACATTGTGGTTTCCTATTCACAATACCTGACCTTTCTTTAATGTCAAACATCATTTTCCAAGGGAATAAAGTACATTATTTATATGAAGCTAATAATTATTTGGGGAAAATAAATATAGGGGTAGGACTCATGAAAAAGACAAGTACTTACTCATTGTTTTATTATGCTTGGGACTTCATGTAAAATTTTCTATATTTCTCCTGCCTGGATACCATGCTTCTAAAATATAAAGGAATAAAATATATTCCCAAGGGGCCAAAAGTTACCTAACAATTATTTAAAAGCTTTAGTAGTAACACTACTTATTTCCAAAGCTATCTATTCTACTGGAAATTGTGAAATCATTCTCTCAGTTATCTCGTCTTTACTATTCGTACAAATTTTTTATTATTCAAGGTGTTTCGATGCTACCCACTTTTTATTAAAGCAGCCAAATGGGGTTACAGTTTAAGGCAACAAAAGAGGTCTAGAAATGAAAAACCCTCCCCTTTTTACCAGCTTGATATTTTGGTTTGATGTAGATGTGAAATAAAATCTCATTATCATCAAATATTTATTGAAAGCATAAAATAAACCAGGCAGGGTGCCAGGCGTTATGGGCATGCAAATATGCTTAAGAAGTAGTTCCAACATTCATGCAATTTATGAGTCAGTCATGTATGTAGTCTTTATGAAGCAGGCTAATCTGTTGTCCCACGTTCAAATGGTAACATTGACAGCTATTACTATGTGCTCTGAGCTCCTCGGAAATGTCTCCTGAACAACACTTCCATGTCTTCTCAAGTGCGCAGAGCAGGTGTCAATAAATGCAGACCTGAAACACTTTTTTGCACTTCTCCCAGGTGCAGATGTCAGCCTAGGAAGGTGTGAAGCAGTTCTTTCCAGGACAAGATTAGAATACACTTGTTGTTGACAGGTGCATCTGTGGGCAGCTGGGAGTGATGGTGATTAGGCATGCCATGTGTCAGCAGCTTTTGTGTACACAAATGATAATGGCATGGTGTAAAAGGAATGATCCATTAATTTGACTGAATTTTTATTTATTATTTTATTTTATTTTTTTAGCAGAGGACTATGCATCAGTTTATTGGTATCATTAATTTATGAATAAAATAGGTACTTTTTCCCCTCACAAAGTGACATTGATTATAATCTGCCACAACATGTGCCCACACATCTTTAGGGTGCAAATGTAGCATTTCAAGCTCTAGTCAGGGCTGGTTATTCTTTTTTCACTTTCATGCTTTTGATGCTGCTGCCAGCAGTCTTCTCTGCATTTGCTTTGAATTCCATCTTCAGGGCACCCCTCACTGCCTTCGCACTGATCTGGGAGCAGCGAATGTAGCTGAGTCCAGCCTGTCACCAGTAGGCCACCATGTGGTCGCGAGAGGGTTCGTGTGCCGGACAGAATCGCTAGGAAAACTGCCATATGGGCTGCCTCTGATGGCCCAGCATCAGGAAGATCAGAATTTGACTGAATTTTAAAGGTATTCAGTTTGAAATAATAATTCCTGACCTAAGACCATACCAGTTCTCCAGTTAAGACTAATCCCTGTAGTGCTCTTTGCCTGAGCAGTGAGTTACGTTATGTATTTTTGGATTGTAATCAAATAAATTAAAGTCTCACTCCTTGCATCTTCTCAAGGAAGCATGCATGCAAAACGTTGGGGTCAGATTTTTCTTCCATCAAATATAACCCAAAATACCAAGAGCCCAGCGGTGCACCACATGTGTTTCATTCGTTGACATGTGACAATTTTAGAAATCTGTTTGACTTAGTCCCAATTGGGTCAGCATTTGATATTATCTTCTTACCCCATTTTTCTATAAAACATCAACATATTACAGATCTTTTTGGTCATTCTCATCATAGTGATGAGCTGTTAAGTCAGGAGAACTAATATCTTAATAGATTTTAATCTCCTTATGATCTAGTTGATTAGCACATGGTACACAAAGCTTCTTGAATGATCAAAAATATTGTTTTTTGGTATCATTTAATCAAAATAAACATTTTATTTCTATTTTACTTTGACTCACATTTTAAAAATAATCATCAAAATATGCAAAGCAAAAGAAAGGTGTTTGTATCAACTGAATTGTCAGATAACAATTAGTCCATAAAATTCCCAGTTGCTGGAGCATTCTATTAATGCCCTGGTAACTACAGTATTTTGGATGAGACCAAATAGGAGCATTTGACTATGGGAAACCAATAATTTTTCTCTCTGATTCTCTTAAGCTTTGAAAATAACAGTTGCTTCACTCTAAAACCCTCTCATCTTGAAGTTACAGAAGTGAAAAATAAATTGGCACCTAAAAAACCAGTTGGTGGTTTAAGCAGTTTTGATTAAATCAAATTATATTAAAATTTCACTTCCTATTTAAAGCTTTTACTTTTAAAGCATGTGGCTGTTGAGGCAGTCATATAGAACCAAGACATCATGGCTAACAAAGTATCCATTTAGCTTTTGGGGAAAATATTCTCTATTTGACATGAGGTTAGAAATACCAAAAACATGGCACTCAGGAAGCATATTAAGGATCAAATTTAAAGGCTGTGTGGCAGCAATTAATAATTGTTCACAGTATATACTGTACTTTTCTTCTCTTCCTAAACAGCAGATTTCCTATGTTGTTAGAAGAAGCAATATGTCGGTCTAGAAAGGTCTAGTCTCCTTTGAAAAGGAGATTGGTAGATATGGAGACATCAATCTAAGTCTTTGGGTCTGTGCAGTGGGAGTCTTCCCAGAAAAACACAGTCAGATGGGTCTGCAGAGTGTTTTCCTTTTGGCCTGTCTATGGTTTGGTCAAATGAACATCATGACTGGAGCTTTGTGATACTTTGCAAGGAGAGGCAATCTTATAGAAAGAAACCCCTTGTGTCTGGCGGGTGGCAAAGTAGAAAGATAGGAAGAACCCGGGAGCTCACAGCCTGACTCTATCATATTTGTCCTGGACTGCTTCCTCCAGGCTCTTTTCGAGTGAAAGAAAACATATTCCAACTGATTTAAGCTATTGTCGGTTGAGTTTTACACTAGAGGCAGGCCAACCCACTCTTAAACAAGCAGATAAATCCTCTGTAGATCATGCAAAAATATCCTTTACTATCAAGTGATAATGAAAAAGTCTCATAAATAATCCATGTAAAGGGCAGTCGGCAAAATATAATGAAGTATTTCTGTGCCTTTTGATGTTTGAGTCAATGCACTCTCAAGTAGCATTGTGTGTGCATGTATGCATGCATGTGTATGTGTTTGAGTGTGTGTTTGTTGGACTGGTAGAGGTAACCTATTGTTTTATTGTGTCAATAAAGAGTTTGAAGTTGAGGTGATCCTTAGCTGAGAGTAGCTAGCTGTGTTAAAGTAACTGAATATTTTTCTCCTCACAGTCTTCAACCAAATAAAGAGAGGTACTGTTTATTTGGACTAAGTACATTATCTTTAAGGAATGAGGAATCAGTGCAGTTTTGTGTTACTGTGATTCATTGTATAATTTCCCCAGATGTTACAAAAATTTTAATACTTCAAAACTATTAGTTATAACATGTAGGCATCATGGGGTTAGGGTAGAAAGAAAAACTGAGAACTTATTATTATTTTCATTCCATTCTACTATAAGTACTAGCACTTCTACTACTAAGTTTTCTATTTTGTCTTGTCATTATTGTTCTTAATGAATGTGGTTAACTTGACATTTGCATTTACAAATGAGATTAAGGCTAATTCCAGTTTTGACCTTAAAGGGTAACAGCATCTGACATTCTCTGTTTTACTCATAGACTTCCTCTGCTGTCATGAAAATCTTAAAATCTGACTTTCTCAGAACTCCTCCTTCCAGTGAAAACTGTAAATTCATTGCAGCTGTGGATTGACTGTAACCTGTCACTCGGAGACTCATGGGTTGGAAGCTTAGTTCTTGATGCTCTGGTATTGAGACTGGAACTTTTATGAGCCAGGGACCCAGGAGCAGGTTACTGGATCACAGGGAAAGGTTTAATGCCTTTCCTTGGGAGTGAGTTATGTCTCTGGAGACTGCACTGGTTACCATGAAAGCACAGCTGTCATATAGCCAGCTCATACATGGGTTTGACTTTTCTCAGGGTGCCACTTGCCACACTCACGTGTGTCCCCACCATGGGATGCCATTTGCCATGTATAAGGCAGCATGAATCCCTCCCCAGACATGATCCCCTGGGATTGGACTTCCAAGCCTCCAACACTGTGAGCAAAAATAAACCACTTTTCTTTATAGAGTACCCAGCAATAAGAATGGATAAAATGGACTAAAAAAACTGCTCTTTGGTTTTAAACGCCTGTCTGTTAATCGTAAGCCACTGAGGGAGTAGTTGGCAGGGATTCTTTCCCTATGAAGCTTACTATAAAAAAATAGTGACATTTAGTTGTCTCCATAACCACAAATTGGTGGTGTCCTGTCAATGAGTGAATAGTAGCCACCTTGTTCTTCTCTGTAAATTTTCTTTTAAAAATCTTTTTGATTACCGCCCCCCCGAGCCTGTAGTTTGCTTCACAAAAGCAAATTTTGCCCTGGCAGAGCAGGGTGAGCTGAGGGTTGTACAACTATTTCCCCTCCTTGTTCAAATCTAACACAGAGCAAGATAATAGCCCAAGAAGCAACTAATGAGCATCATCTGCATGGCTGAGATCATGAATCAGGATGACCCACACATTCGCAGCAGTCTGCAGTATTGATTTGCAACTCTTTCGGAGTTTAGGATGGGGCTAAGTTGTATACAAGAGCAGAGTCATAGTACAATGATCATGTAATGTACGGAGGGCATGACATTTGATTATACCTAAGCTTCTTCAAATGCCAAGAGGAATCTCGAGAAAGATATTGGATATTGACTTTTAAAAGGTCCACATAGATAAAATTAATAAATCTTATTAAAGTTTATCTTAGGGATATTGATTTTAAAGTTGAAATGCACCCACAAAGAAAGCCCCATGATAAAGGCTAATGTGTAAATTCCTTTAAAACCTGTAGTTACTGTAATTATATGGAGCATTTTACAAGCAACTAGGGACTGCTTTGGATAGATGACTGAAATTTAATCAGTTTCTGGCACAGGCTTCCTTCCTTTCCCACCTCAATTTCCAAAGCAGGATTTCTAGGGCAGACCTGTTTAGAGAGAGAACCTTTATTACCACGTTTGATCTGTCTTTGAGCACTTTCTAAAGGAAAGGCTTCCCTGGACCTCCTAGAAGATAGAGTGACAGGATGATGTTTCTTAGCAGCATACGTCCTTTCTCCCATCCCATTCCATTCTCAGCAAACTTAATTTGGCTGTACAGTCTGGATTTTATAATCTCGTGGATCATCATGTATGAAATGGGTAAAACATTCGGAGTGCTAATGTTGCCACCAGAGACCATCAGCTAAAGAAGTAGGCATCTCCTTGGCACTCTTAGGACATAAGCGTTTGCCCCAAACCTCTTTAAAAATCAACTCAATTCATTACTAAGCAGCCTGGATTTTATTTGTATTAAGTGGCCTAGGCCTGCAAGCTGCTAAAGGGAAATGGGAGTTTGGTGTAGTTTTTAACACAAGGAAGAAGTATAAGAATAATCACAAATGATAAATGTGGAAATTAAGCTACCACCAGAGTTTATGCTTTACAAGTTCAACATCGATCAGTTTATCTCCCAGTTGATATAAAACATATCTGATCATTTCTGATGGCTCATCACATAATGGTCTGAAAGTCTGCATAGAATTCTTGGACTTACCTTGTATTAAAAACCTCAGGAGCTGATGACATATCTATCTGGATTCATTACAACATTGCACTTGTAGAGAAAAAGAAATAGCAGCCCCGAATAACTGCTTTTCATTCACATCTTCATTATGGTACATAATATATTTTTCTGTCTCTAAAGCAAATTACTATTTTTTATTCTTTCTGTTGAAATTCACTTAAATTTTAGGCTTTTGAACAAAGCTGCATAGCCCTGTGACAACTGAGTCCTAGAGATCAATTGATCGTTGTTAAAGATCGTGAAGAATAGCCTATTAAAACAGTTAGTATATGACAAATAACAACGTTTGTGTTTAGTGTGGAAATTCATCAAGTAGACAGAGCACTTATTCCTGAGACTTGAATGAAAGTCTACTTGAACCAACTTATTAATCAGTCAGAGTCCTGGGCTTAATAGACTGTCTTATTAAAGATCTCTGGATATATTAAAATTGAATGAACTCTGATGTGATAGGTACTATCCCTGAACCACGGTCACAAAGCACACAATTATTACTGCAGATGAATATCCATGAGAAGCAAAATAAGACTTTTTTGTCTGTTTGTTTGCTTTCTATTTTTTTGAGGACTGGGTCCAGTCCAGCACAGTGTCTGTCTTGGCCCATCTGATACTGTGGCTACTCCATTCCCCATTTTCCTTTAGCTGTTACCACACACCAAGACATTCCAGGACACTTCCTGTCTGCCTACATCTGTACAGACCACAATAAAGGATCTTACTAAATTTACAAAGCTTTTCTTACGGAGGGAAATGAAGTACTATCGATGAGAGGAAAAAACAAAGATTGTCCTGGGAGGCAAGCGATGTGAACGCTAAGGAGGATTTTCTGAACAGAGCAAGATTCACCACAGGTTTGGATTCCCAGTGGAGGCTGTGATGGTGGAGACCCTAAAAGCAGTGAGTCATGGGGTTGAACAGTGATGACAACCTAGCTGAGAGTATCATCTCAAATGACAGTGCCAATCAGTGAGTATTGATTGTCTAGGAGCGCTGGGTTCAGAAGGATGCTAGAGGCTATGTTTAAGTGTAGCAAGAAAGCAAGCCATAGTAAATTAGCAACTTCACACGAGAAGACAATCATTGTAAAAGAACTGTTGGCTTCTAACCTTCAGATGCCTGAGACGGAAAGCCTACCTATATCAGAAAACAACCAATGGCTCCCTTTTTTTTTTTTTAACCTTCAGATGCCTGGGAGGGGAAGCCTACCTATATCAGAAAACAACCAATGGCTCCCTTTTTTTTTTTTTTTTTTTTTTTTTTTTTTTGGTGGAACCAGGGATTGAACTCAGGCCCTTGTGCTTGCCAGGGAAGCGCTTATCCCACTGAGTCATGCAACCAATGACCATTCTGCCAGGAAGGTGACAGGTAGCTTCCTGGTAGCCATCAGCAATTAAATGACCTGCAATGACCTAAGTGAAAATCGTGTTTCTCCTGCAAGTTTTGAAACTTGGTATGTATAATTAAACACAGAAGAGGAAAAAGCAGTACTATTGAAGGGAGTTCAATTTTTCACAGAGTGCCAACATTTTAGAAAACTTTTCTGGCTGGGCCTCGTGGTGCCTACTTGTAGCCTCTGCCTGGGGAAGGTGAGGTGCGGTGATGCTCATTTTGAGTTCAAGGCCAGCCTGTGCTACAAAGTGAGTTTAATGTCAATCTGAGCTAGAGCGAGATCCTGTCTCAAACCAACAAACGGTTTCTGATAGTCTTATCTCTGCCAGTGGAACTGCTATGAGAGGAAACTTCTCACCTTCTAAGACAGAGTAATGAAGCATACTCCTTAAAAATTGTTCTTTTGACCAAGTTGAGTTGACCCCCTACTAATTTGACCCTCGTGGTTCTGGACTTACATTCTTGAAGAGTACAGGAAGATTCTGGTCTCTTTAGCCTGACTCTTCATCAAATATTCACCCAGATAGAATGAAAATTGCCTTTACAGGAATTTAAAAATAATGGACCATCCTAAATATTCTGTGGCCAAAGTAGTTCCTTTAATACCTCTCTCCTCTATGAAAGTAATAGATCTACTGCTGCAAGGAAATAAGGATCAGGGAATGTATCACTAGATTTTCTTGAGATGATTTCTAATTTTTTTTTAAAAAATTCCATTCTATTTTCAAGTACTCCCCCACTAGAGATCAAATGTCCATTAATTCTTGCCTCTTCTCCTGCAGTGGAGGGAGTTTGGGAGGGGCTCCATCCCACTTTCAGCTCTTTCTTCCAACGCATTATTTACAGAAAGTCTGAATGATCCCCAGGAGGGTGAATTTCTCTGCTTCACTCCTCTCTTAAAAAGCCTGAGCTTGGTACAAAGGGCCACAAGGCTCTGACCATCGTGTTCTTTCCACATTCCATTCTTTGTTATGCTCTTTCTGTTCCTCGGTGTCACCAATCTCTTCTCCACCTTTAGGACTTTGAGTATGAGATTTTGTATAAGCTGTGTATGTCACTTGGGATATTCCCTTTCCTGTCTACCTATTTGACTTCGTCCCTTTTTCAGAGATTTCCGGTTACATCAGATCCTTTTATTTATGTTTTTCACTGTGGCCGGTTCCAGTAATTATTTGTTATCAAGTGTTGTTTTGTGCCATTATTTATTTATTGTCTATTTTCTTTTCTTGAATATAAACTTCATCAACAAAACCCTAAAGGATGAATTTCACTTTCATTTTCTCTGTGTCAGACATAAACATAGTGTTTGCCGCAGAGTAATTAGTATTTTCTGAAAGATATCCATAGTGATCCATATGCATTGTTTTATTATTTCTCCCTGTATTTTTTCTTATTTTCCAGGGCAATCACTTTGATTCCTTTTCTTGTCCTCATTTGACAGTTTTTAGATATATCTTCTACTTGGCTTCAATTTCTTTCACATAGGGGTCAGGGAGATGGCTCAGTAGAATAAGCGCTTGCCTCGCAAGTGCAAGGGCCTGAGTTCAATCCCTGGTTCTACCAAAAAAAAATTCTTTCATGTGCTACGATTTTCAGTGTTGTGCTTTCATTGCAGTATGCAGGATGTGGTCTAATAAGTGGAGAAATCAATGGGAACACTGTCCCTTTCACAGTGCCTATTAATTTAGCCTAAGGTGGTGGTATTCTTGTCTTGCCACCATATCTTACTGTTACCACATATTAAACTTATGATTAACTGGAAGCCCCTTGATCATTTTTATCGCAAACTAAATTTTCTTGCTAGAAATTCCTATTTAAAGTTGTAAATTTTATATTTTTAGTTAGAAAGATGACTGTGCACTTGTGTTCCTGGGATGTGTTTATTGCCAGTTTTCATCTGTGGTGCTGATTATTTTTTCCAGGATGTTCCATGTATAATTTGAATATTCATAGTTACTTTGTTCACATTCAATGTAGAAAGACAGTGGGTAAAGGAAGAAATTTGTACTTCACCATAGGATAGGTGTAAACATGCTTAAATCACGTATACGCAAAAAGTACAAACCTAAAATATGTATTTATTTAAATAAGCTTGAGTGATTAAAAAAAAAAAAACTCACCAGGAGAGGGGGATATAGCTCAGTGGCTTAAACATCTGCCTGGCAAACACAAGGTCCTGAGTTTGATCCACAGTACAAAAATCAATCAATCAATCAATCAATCAATCAGCATTTGTGCTTTTATGCTGGTAAAAAATGGTAGACTGCTGAATACAAAGGAAGTTTTCCTTAAGTTTTGAAATAAATAATTGTGCCTCAGTTATTTTTTAATCTCAAAATTAATAAAAAGTAAAATTTAAATCACTACAGTCCTGTAATAACAGAATTATACAAATATTATATGAAGAAAAAAATGAAAACACTGGCCTGGAAGAAGAGATGCTGCCCAGCTCTTGTGCTCCTCTGTAGTTATTGCCTTATTCTAAGAAATAAATTCAGTGAAAATAACTCTAAAATTCCTGCTAATTTGACTTCCAAATTTTAGCCTTTATAAAGCATGCACTAGAAATGCTCATGGTTCCAGTTTGACTCAAAAGTACTTCCGGAGTCCAGCCTCCGTAGGAATGCTCTTCAGAATGACAGTCTGCCATGTTTAACTTCTATGGTTGGTGGAAAGGGACAAATGAGATGCAGTTCTTCAGGTTTAAAGGGAAACCTGCATGTCTTACAGCCCTTTTTATCTAAGATGCACCCTCTTGAAAAAGCCAGCATTTACATTTAAAGTTATGCTGTGAGAGTGAGTCATAGCAGGGGGTGGAGAAGAATGGAAAACATTGGATTTATTAAGGGATTATAAATCTGGAATCCACTCAAATTCTTTCAAACAAAAATGCAGGCAGTATCACAATAGAAAAGGCCAAAGAAATGGTGTTTTATGCTATAGGAGGATGGAGGTAGGTAACTAAGATGCTGTACCACTAATTTCTATTAGTCCATTGAAAGGAACAGTCAATGTTCATATTGTTTGATCAATTTTGTGTGCCTACATCTGGTATCTAAGCAACTTTTTGAAGATAACTATCTGCAATATAATAACCATTGTTAATTTCCTATCATCTTGTTTTCCAATTCTGTATTATTTTTATTGGCTTTCTTTTGTCTCTTTAAAATAATAACAATAAAATGATCCTTTGGCAACTTATGGAAAATAATATATAATGGAGATCAAGGAAAAAAATCAGGGAAGATTAAAGCCATCCAGAGGCTCCATTGAAGAGTGGTGACTTGATTCATAAAATGTGAATAACCCTGAATCCTATGACTGCAGCAAGGAGCAAAGTATCTCCTATAAATTGTTTCTAATATAAATCCAATTTTAGTTATAAAAATATTATAGCTATTTCCAAAATTATAAGAGATCCTGGATCCACATTTCCCTGCCACTGCTGGGAATAGTGACTGTGTACCGCTAACCTTACTCTTGTATCAGTGATAGACACCACTTATTGCTTTAATTTGAATTCATTGTACCCATCCTTTCTCTTTTCTATGCATCAATGATGTGATGTAGTTGTAGTCCATATTAGTATTGTCCCCATTTATATATTAACATGAGGTTTAGAGAATTAAGTCACTTGTTTAAAGTTTCATAGCTTCTCTATGGAAGAGCATGAAACAGAACATGTATGTTTCTGTTTCCGAAGCTGTGTTCATAATTCCTATCGTCTGATAAGTAAATTTTTGTTTTTCATGCAAATTAGTGGCTTACACTGGCCTCTATTAATCAGAAAAAAAAGATGTATAAAATTTATTTTCTCTTCATAAAATAATGAAGGCGAAAATTGCTAGAAAGAAGAATCATGAATATTACTGTCAGCAGTGTAACAAGTGATATATACAGAAGATATACTCTTGCATTGGTTAGCAACGACCAACAAGTTAATGTATTATTATTTAATTATAAGATAGATTTTCATAATGTAATGCATTTATTGACAGTAAATCTAATGAAATACATACAAATAAAAATAAAATATGGGAGTAATATTAATTTCTGAAGGGAGTAACGCAGAGGTCTGGCTCGCCCAGGTAGCTGACACTCGGGTGTAGACGGGCCTGGTTCCCCGAGGTGACACACCAAAGGGCTGAGACTCCTCTGCCTCATCTCCCGGAAGTCCCCTGGCCCTTAATCTGTGTCACAGAACGCCTACACTCCTGTCACAACTCTCCACATAACCTTCTTCACCCTTCAGATCCACCCCCTCACCTCCCTATATGTACACCTGCACTTCCGCAATAAATTAGATCTGCGCCATCAGCCAGTCTCCGCGATCATCAGTCGCGTCGTCTCTTACCTGCTGTGAGGCCCTCCGCCTCAAATTTCATTAAAGATGTCTATGTTCTTTGAAGATGGAGAGTGTTATTTCTTGTTTTATCACAAATGTTTTACTTGGTACATTAAATATAAGCTGCTATTAGGGTTTGGAATATTAGTAATGTAAATATAAAAATGTGCCCCATGATTATATATATATATATATCATCATGAAGTATCATCACTTAAATGTATCTTACTGAAATTGCATATGTGCATATCACACACACACACACACACACACACAAAATCCTGCCATATTATATAAGCACATTTTTTTCATGTATTTAGTACAGGGTATACAGGGTCTCACTACTCAGATGGAACTTCCTGTTTTCAGCCTCCCAAGTGCTGGGATTTCAGGCATGCACCGCCTCACCCGGTCTCACACCCTAGGGGTGGGGCTGGGACAGCAGGCCAAGGATTGAATCCCCAGCCCCGATGTCTGCCTAAGCAGATGTGTTAATCTGCTGAGCTATCTGGCCAACCCCACACAATGATGTTTTAAATCATAGTTGTGTGACAATAAGTATGCAGACAGACTACAAAATATGCAAGGAGCCACTGTACTTACAAATGGTAGTACATGAATTTTTTTGGGAAATATTTATGATTTCAGGCCAACAACAGCAATTTATGTGTTTAATCCACAGTGCCTGAAATGATATTTAAGTGTTATTTAAGCGAAAGTCTAAACCTTGTGCACTGTTGTTTCTAGAGATAAACTTGACTTCATTCAACAACAAATCTTGATAGAACAGTTATTACTTATATCATTAGGCACTCTTCAGGACGTTAGCAATGCAAAGTACAGTTCCCAGGAGATTTACAGTCTAGTGTGGGATACAGAAAAACAGATCAATCATTAGACCTCAGAAGGCTCCAGTGGTGTAGTGAAACAAAGGAGGGAGAGCACGCTCAGAGGCCTTGTTGGAAGAGGGGACATGCATCCAGGGAGTTCTGAGGGCGAGGAGGAGTTACCCACATGCAAGGGGTTTGGGATGGTCTTAGGGTAGAGAGAGAAGAAGCAGGAACTTGATTCAGAGAATGCAGCAGTATCTAGATCCCTCTCCCAGGGGGAGGGCTTTTATTCCCTTCAGTACTACTGACATTTTTGGACAGGAAAAATCTGTGTAGTTGGGCTGTGTAGGGCATTTTAGAATGTTTAGTAGCGGGCCTGGCACTACCCTTCTCCAATCTAAGCCCAAAATGTCTCTAAATATTACCAAATGTCCCTTGGGAAGCAAAATCTACCCTAATTGAAAATCACTGCCTTAAGCAAAAAGACAGATATATTATAGTTCACCATTTCAACATTGCTTTTCAGATGCCTCAAGCTGGGGTGAGGGAGAGACAATTGCACTGTTTTCTTACCTATCACTCAATTACCTGGGAGCTGGTGTTTATAATTCAGAGTTTGCTCACTTCTAGTACACACACACACACACATACACACACACACACATATGCATGCATGCACATGCACATTGTAGGGACATAAATCAGAATGTCTTTGACTTGTCATGATAGATAATAATTATCTAGCTTTTTTCCTATGTCTTGTCTCAAAAAAAAACCTTTCATAAACTTACCAGAATACAATGTATGTCTTCTAGCAGAAATAAAAGTTGAATCAATCTTACTGCATGAATTCCAAGGGTCTCCTTAAAGGAGGAACATCTGTCTAGTGAAGTTTCATTATTTTCCACTTCAAAGAAAGAATAAGCTATGAAAATGATAAAATATGATTGGCTTAAAACACAATATATCCAACTTTAATCATTTTCTAAATCCAAAGATATTTTTAGATGAAAGCAAAGGAGGTCATTTTCAAATCATTTTGTGAAACTTAAGCCTACCCAGAGGAAAGGTAATTGTGTTTGATCCTGAACATCAAGTGAATTTGTTCACCAAACCATTTATTCCAAAAAGTAATTAAAATAATGTAAAATTGATCCAGTATATGTTTAACAAAATTAACTAATTATAATCTCCTTAAACCATTTAACCTTTATAGCTTCTTTAAAAATGTTTGATTTTCTTTGGAAAAATAAACAACCTATGCTAAAAAGCTAATGCTTCTGTGTCTACTTATTTCTCTCTGTCTCTGTCTCTGTCTCTGTCTCTGTCTCTGTCTCTGTCTCTGTTTCTGTCTATGACTCTGTCTCTCTCTCTTGGACTCCATTCTATGATAGAAGTTATAAACAACAAAGGAGAGAAAACAAGATTTCCTTTTATGAGACAAACCACTTGCAAAAAAGAAAAATAAAACATATTAGAAGAGTAGGATGTCAGACTTCATCCTAGCAAAAACATTAATTCAAGTCAAGTCAATGTCCAACATACCTTAAGAAGTTCAACAATTTGAAAAATCCTAATTGCCTGCCACTAGCCACAATAATTTTAGACTTCTGCATTTCTAATCATAGACAGAAATGTAGAGTAGATGTCAAGATTCTGAAGAGTTTATAGGAGCATGTAAGTGTTCATCAGAAATACAATATTCTTAGGTAAGAGAGAAATTCACTGTGACAGCTCCATTCTTGAAAAGGAATGGAAGAACTTGGAATTTCCTCAGAGATGAAAAAAGAATGCTTGACACCACCATAGGCTCTTAGGGATGTGGGAATCTACATCTGTCTTTTATTAATTCATTATAACTTACTATTTTCTTTTTGGAGATAGAATTGTCACTTACGTCCTTCCTAAAACCAGATGACAGTATAAAAGGCAACCAGTGGTAAAAGTGCTCACTGAAGTAACTGTCACCCACATGGAGACAGACATGTTGTACACTGAGGCGAATGTGTGAATGTGATTTCTGATCAAAACCCTGTGAGTCACCCTTTCTACTGAGGTTAATTTGTTGACTCACGATTTCCACTCACCCAATGATACTGAGTCACACGAACAAATCTTTACCTCTAATCAGTTTTTTTTTTTATTGAATCGTGACCTTTAATCCACCTTCTCCTTGATTATGAATGACAGTGACCTTTCCCTAATTTAAAGCAGACACTCTGATGCAAAATTATGCAAACTACACATGTAAATTCTGAATCAAACTGAAGATGTGCATAATCTACTGGTGAGAAATTATTTCAGAAGATGTTTCTATTAGGGCTGAGTGAGGCATTTGAGGCTAGGTGAATTAGTTATGAATGGTTGGTCAAAAGACTTGCAAAGATCAAATGTTGTTTACATTTTCTCAGTTTCTATCCAGAAAACTGAAATGTCAATATACATATCAATTTTTATTATTCTACACAGCATTTTATGGCATTCAAGAAATGACCACAATGCAATAAAGTCAGATAAAATTATTTTTCAGGGGACTTGACAAACTGTGCCTGAATATTCAATTCATTTTCATTTCAAGTTGTTTTCTGTTGGTACAATTCAGCTCTGGCCTATGTGGTATGTTCATTTCCTGGTACTGTTTTACCTTATTAAAGAGGAACTTCATGCCTAGTAGCAGCTGGCCATCAGCAGTGTTCCTAGAGTATATTTAGAAACTACTGTCTCAAGGAAAAAGGCAGAGGAAGAAATTGTTTGCATGGACAATCAGATGAGCATGCAGTGCCTCCTGTAAGTCTCTGATTCTTTACCATTGACTCTTCTCTCTCTCTCTCTCTCTCTCTCTCTCTCTCTCTCTCTCTCTCTCTCTCTCTCTCTCTCTCTGTGAAATAGCACCAAGCCTTCTGTGGGGATGTGACCAAGGACCAACCCAGCCTGGCACCTGAGCTAAAATGTAGCTTCATCCCTAACCCAGTTCTCCTTTCTCAGGCCATTCTTTCTACACGGAGTTGATACTTCAAAATGAACATGTCAATTTCCTCAGATTCTCGGTGGGGAACAGGTTAGGATCACTGCTTTCTTCTACCCAAAAGATCTTAGATGAAGCAAATAAGATGAAGCCCTAGAACACCTAAAGGCGTATGCCTATGAGCGGAGTTGATATAAGTTCAATTTTGGGCAGAAACCAAAATGATGACAAAGGAGAACTATTAAGTGTCTTTGGGGGACACAGGACACTTCAGCACTGGCTTGGTCATACAGCAGATTAATTCCTTTCTTTACTGTAAAACCAAGAAGCATTTTTAGTTTCCATTTTACAGAGAAGGAAGCTAGGGCTCAAGGAAATGAATATTGCTTCTTAAATTTTTCTTAGTTTGTTTTATTCACAACTGTACCAGCAGGTAAGTATGTCATACATGTTTAGGTCTCATATCTATAGTCTTCACAGTACTATAGAGGTGCAGGTATGTGGATTGTGACAGAGATTATTACAGTGCAGAAAGCCATCCAGGACATTTCTCTTTCATAGCCCACCTGGCAAAAGCTTCTCCTTCCATGATTAACGTCAAGGGTTGTCAGCTTGCTCTATCTGAAATAAACAGATTTGCCTTGATGGATAATCAGCATTTCACACTGACTAATACATGTTTATCTTCCACCATCGACATAATTACAGTAAAAGTGCACTTAATATAATCTTTCATAGGAAATTAAACAGGTTTTAATGAGAGAATGGATTGGGGACAGGATTTGAAGGAGAGAGATACAGTACAATGCGTTTGGGGAGAACACATACATGAAGCAATGCTGCAGGGAATCAATGAGCATCAGGAAAAATCGATGGAGCTCTGTGATTAAGGAACTCATTTACATAGTTTCAGAGAAATCAGAAATGTGCTGGAATGCTGGAGAGCTTCCTGGTTTTTTAATGTCTTGATACTTCTTTTTTATGACATGCATTCTGGGCTCATTACACACATACACACACAGACATATGCACGCATGCACACATACATACATGTACGATCTCAGAATGCTGATGTTTAGGAGTTCTTTTAGGATGTGTTTCACAGGTTTGCATATTTTAAGCTAACTTTTGCGAAGCTGTCCATCTGGATTTTCAATGAGCATTCATGTTTAGGTGCCATGGCTAGCATGTATGCGCCTCTCAAGGGTGGGCTATAGAGCTGGTGCCTTCTCCCCTAGTGCTGAGGAGTGTTGGGGAGGACTATAGTTAAGCGCTGGAGAAGTTAACACATTCTAGACCTCAGGCCTTCAGGGTTTTAAATCAAGACTGGAGAAGCAGAGTTAGGTGAAAATGTTAATTTTAATAAAAATTATAAACATGATCCTCAGCACAGGAAGCACTTTGGGACAAGTTATTCATGGCTGTCAGCTGTGTCACTGCCTAGGAAAGAATGAGAAGCTCTAAGAATTTTAAGTGTCTCTCTCCTCAGATTCTGGGTGGGGAACAGGTTAGGATCACTGCTTTCTTCTACCCAAAAGATCTTAGATGAAGCAAATAAGATGAAGCCCTAGAACACCTAAAGGCGTATGCCTATGAGCGGAGTTGATATAAGTTCAATTTTGGGCAGAAACCAAAATGATGACAAAGGAGAACTGTTAAGTGTCTTCGGGGGACACAGGACACTTCAGCACTGGTTTGGTCATATAGCAGATTAATTCCTTTCTTTACTGTAAAACTAAGAAGCATTTTTAGTTTCCATTTTACAGAGGAGGAAGCTAAGGCTCAAGGAGATGAAATAATATTCCCAATAGGTGCAATTCCAGTGTAGGTCTGAGTCTGGAGCCAGCACCCTTCGTATTTCCTGAGGCTCCCTGATTCAGTTCACGTGATTTTTTACATGCCTCTGTTCCATGCCACCTCCTTTCCAGTCAAGGATGTAGAACTTTACACAATGGTCGGGTATTCCTTACATTAATTAGAAATAAACATCCAATCACCTGCAGGCTGCTGGACGACTCCCTGAATTCAGTCAAGTCTCAGTAGCTAGTAAGTAATGGCTTTTCACTGACTAATCGAAAAGATTTCACAAACAGTGTTTAACATCTCCATAGTTAAAAGCCAAACACTGAAATGACTGAGAGCCCTGAAAACAACATGCTATGCCATGTGGTTAGTAAGTGGGCAGGGAAATCTGTTAATTACTCCTTCACCTGTCCTGAAATTTTTAGGGGAGCCTGGAGCTTTTCGGTTCCCTGGGGCTGGGGCTCCCAGAAGGGAAAAGAAAAACTGCTCTGCCTTTCTCTGTGGAACCTAACTGGTGTCCTGGTGAGCTTCTGCCAGGCTTGTGCTGGGGTCTGTTTTTGCTCCGTTTGTCTCAGCTTCCTCCAGGAGCACAAGGGCTGGCGCGCTTTCTGACCCTTGACTCTGTCCTCTGAAAGTCCTTCACTTCCACTCTGCTTGCAAGGTGATGCCTGGTAAGACTTGGATTTATGAAATGTCTCTTAGAACCTGTTTTTAAGCTTCCTTGGTGGGATTTCTTATAGGGCTGATTATGCCAAGGTTGCTTTAAAATTCAACTTTAAATTTGCTTTTATTTTTATTTAAAGACTCCAACTCTTTGTATTTAATCCCAGATAAATAAAACTTCAAGAAGACAAAGAATCATTTCCCTGTAAGATAAACTACTATTTCTATTTTATTTAAAGTATATGGAGATTTTATGACAGAAGTTAAAAAGCTATAAACTGGTTAATAAAGGTCGAGGTCTGAAACTTTAAATTTTTCTAAGCCCTTCTCCCCCATCTCCCAAGTTCTTACTCCTTTTCCTCCTACTTCTTCTACATTCCTATATTTTCTTTTCATTTTTTCTTCCTTTCTAACCTTTTTGGTTCATTTTCTCTGCATTGTTTCTCTCTTTAACTTCCAAAAGAAGACCCCATTATATATATCATTTTATATGTTTGCATGATTTCTTTTCCTTTTGATTTTTTTATATACTGGAAACTGAACTTGTGACCTTGAGCTTAGGCAGGCACTGTGCCACTAAGCTATATCCCCAGCACTCTTTTTACTATTTTTCTCACACTGAGTGTATGCAAAATTTCACACATTATTTCAGAGTACAAGGCCACGTGTTCGAATACAGCTAGATCTCAAGAAGCATATTGAACTATTGAGTATTTGTCTTACTGCTACTGAAACAAAATATTAAAATTATATCATCTAATCTAATCACATTTATCAATCCATCAGTCATTGAAATATTGGCCAAATACAGATTTTGATTTAGCTCAGAAATCAGATCTACATAGGATACAGAATATTATTTTTTTATCCTTAAGCAGTTTACAAGCAACTTGGGATTAAAGATATGACCCATAAAACAACCGAGAAAATAATACAGTTAGAGGCAAGCTTGTGTCGTATAAACGACTATCATTGTGAATAAACAAGAAGGAGGCCTGGAGTGTGGAAGGGCACTTGATTTTCTGCCAGAAGACAGATGGGATATATATAAGATAATAGCCACACAGCAGAAGCAGCATGAACAACAACAGCGAGATTGCAAAAATAGACTCTTTCCAATCCTGGTTTAAGGATTACTATACATTTTGGCTTTTTTTGGTTTCAAACTGTAGATTTCACTAACTAATGAAGTTTTGAGCTTAGATGTATTGGGGAGCTGTCACTTGGACCTGATTGCTGGTACACTGGTGTAATAGGTTGGCTGAACAGCTTTGCAAAGCATCCTTAGTGAGAAAATGCTTACATTTTATTTGTTTAAACGGAAGAAACCGACATCTTTTATTAGATAGCTAATTCATTGAAATGTTTAGCAATGAGAAGCACATTTGTCCAATGAATTTTGGTCAGTTTTAAGTGTTTTGAATGTTTGTATCAATGTCACTTTCATCCCCTGCTCCTTTCTCCCATCACCTGTCCTCTCAGTCACCTCTTCCCTGTTAAGCTAATGCTATCAGCCGAGGAGTGGAGAAATAAAATCCAAGAGCAGTGTCACACAGGCTAAGGAGCGCACTTACCAAGAGATGATGGCCCTGCCAGCTCAATTTAAATCAATTCCCAACCTTTCCTGTACCAATGGTCAGCATCTAATTTAGCTAATCCTGGAAAAACTGGTGTATTAAAATAACTATAAAGATAGATAGATTCTTGGGCTTTCTGCCTGTGAGCAGATAGGGCTTTTGAATATATAGCGTAGTCCATCTGCTTGATACTTTGAGTAAGATCTAAAAAAGAATGCTGGTATCACAGAATGGCATCAAAATTGTTCTCCCTTCATTCCTGGAGAAATGTATAGCTTGCTCGATTGCTACTGACCCATGTTCTCTACATTTGTGGCACTCGATTATATATCCATGCTGTTCCAATGTTTGTTTACATTGGTTATCCGACATCCTCAGGTCAAACAAACACAATCTTTAAATCTGACTTCTATGGGTAACATGTAAAATAGTTCATCTTCTCACACTGGGAGGAAAAAACAGTGGGAGATGGTCCAAGCTACTCCAAATAAACACACAGAGTGAAGGCCACCAACATGTCCCTGTAGGGAGCTGTTCTTCCACATGATTTCTGAAGGAGATAACACGCTCCCAGTGCATGAACAGATGATTAGCTTCAGTGTTTCACTCACACCCTTCAAAGATGCATGGCTTCATTGTATTTATTATCTGCTTTCCTAAAGTGCTAGTAGATTTTATCATTTATTATTTAGATGTGTCCAGTAGGAAGAATGGTAAGGAATGGACCACCTTTCACCACCCAAGAGATTTGAAAGAGGTGTATGACAAGACAGAAGAATATATATTTTTCTGATGAGATGTGTTTGCATCAGAATTTTTAATTGTTATCAGAACTTCAATGCAGTTGCTAGGAAATGTAGTTAGAGAGAGCCTCAGGTTAATTTCCCTCATTACCAAGCACTTTACATCACTGAAGAATTCCAAACATATAAAGAGATGTCAATCTTATTCTTTAGACAGAAAAAAAAATTGGGGGGTGGTAGTATTTCAAAGGCTGTCAGTAGACAAGTCAGTCAATTATAGAGATGATTTAGTTCTTAACTCCTTGAGGTAAAAGACAAATGTTCTACAAGAGTAACTGTTCCTGGGATGCCTTAAATGAAACAACTTTTAAAAACTGTGCTTTCATGCTTTGAGATGAAAAGATATGAAAGTAAAAACCTGAAGGAAACACATGAGCAAATGAAATCTTTTGCCACTGCAGGACTGAGAGAAATGTCCTTATTAAACTTAGTCATTGAGGAAATTAGCCAGGAAGGCCTTATTGCATGATAGTTCAAAGCCAGTAACCAATGTACTGGGCTCCAATTTCAGTTCTAACACAAGGATGTGGCCATAGATGAGTTAATTAACTTCTTCTCACCTCCACGTCTTTATCCAAGAAACATGGAAGATGGTCCCATGGACCTTGTGGTGCTGCTTTGCAGATTCAAATCAATACAGACAAAGCAGCGAGTACCTGGTGGGACTTCAGTGGCACATCAGTGTCACCATGCACAACAGTAACTTCCAAGGCTGAGAAAATGTTCACAGTGCAATGGAATCCCTTCTGGGAAAGTCTGGAAATCTCTAGAAAATGTGGCATTGAATATCTGCCATGAAGCACAACATTTTCTTTCCAGCAGGGTTACAGATTCCTGTGGTCCCACTGAACACACTTGAAGTTTCAGACAACTTATTAACAGCCACCAGAGTGCCCTTTTAAGATGATAATTTATCTTTTTAACTGTATTCAGTAAAAACAGCAGAAAAGTGCCAGGTGGGAATAACAACCCAGCATAATATACAGACACCAGGTTTACCAGTTCTACAGATTCTGCTGCAGGGCATAGTAAAATGGAGTAAATGTAACTTATTTTGAACAGTTGCCTGAATGAGTTACTAGAGGAGAGGCAAGTTTATACATGAAGCAAAAGAAACCCATGAGAATAGAAGGCAGTGACCATTTTATTTAGGATACACAGTAAAACCTACCTAAAGGTCTACAAGTTAGGTCTTGGGAGAATTTTCTGAGGTTTGCAACCAAATTAAAGCAGCTATAAAATGTTCTCTTTGGAACGTAAGTCTGGGAAATGAGGCTTGAGGCCCCAGAGGGAGAGCCTGCATGCCGATCAGATCCTGGTAATGTGGGTGACAAGAGAATCGCTGGCTGTCCACCCTTGCTCTGTCCCCAAAAGATCTTCTTGGCCACTTTCTCTGTCTATCCCCAGCTTGCCCATTGACAGAGTATTGCATGGCTTCTCTTTGTTCTGAAAGGGCATCCTTTAGCTTCACACTGGTCTCAAGTTCAGCGAGCCAGGCAATCTCACCCACCTTTCCATCTGTTAAGGTACTTCCTGTACACAGTGTCCTCTTCAAACCCATTTGGAATATAAAAGACTCACCCTTTACCATCAGTGAAGAGTCCTTTCTCTTCCCCTAAAACTGAAGACTGAACAGGATTCTTCAGTGACAGTGTCTGAGGAGATATTCATGGGCAGCTACATGGCTTAAATAGATAAATTCAATTAGGTCTTCCTGGGGATCCTCAGTTTACTTTGCAACTCAGTATTTCAAAGAGTTTTAAAGAAATTCTAATTGCTGTGTAGGAAATAAGTCAAATTGTCCTTCTTTCTCTGTGAAGGGCTTTTATTACCCACTGCTATAAAACATATATCTTTTTTTTTTTTTCTCTGTTGCTGTCTTAGCAGAGTAGCCTGCATACCAATAGGGTCTCTAAAATGCCATGGAGCAGAACATATTTATCTGTTAAATTCTATGTACGGTAACCTAACAAATGCCAGAAACAGAAAGATCGCCCTCTGCACAGCAATACTTGTGTAGATGTCTTCTTTATCTTAACAATGACAGGGCTTCATGCCTAGTGCTGTACTCAAAAACCACAGTGCATTCTCTCTCTCTCTCTTTTTTTTCTTCCCAACAGAAAACTCTGTATCAAAGGGACAAAAAAGAACTACGCATTTTTGCCACTGAGATGTTTTACGTGGGTAATAAATTTTTCCCCTCAAACTCCACTAACTACAAGTATCTACCTAGAAGATGAAATGGGAGATTTATGTCATTGAAACTACTCAGGAGTGCAGACGATCATTTTTTTCTTCTTTCCGGGACTGTCAACTTTGTTTACTGTTTATGTTCAATTCTGTCTCAAACAAGAGCTTAAATAGTCTTGTCATAGCTGCTTGTCAAAATCTTAGAAAAATAAGGTAATAAATGCAAAATGATGTTAAGAAGGAGCACTTTCAGAGACGTATGACATTTATTGAAATCTAAATTGTAACTGGAATGTACTAATTATATTTGTACTAATCAAAAGATTATCGAGTCTGTAATTTTGTGACATGTTAGTATGTTTTAAAATGGAAATGATTCAAATATTACTACAAGTAATTTCAAAATCACACAGATGAAGTAATGTAAGCCTAGGAATTGCTTTCAGAATCAGCATATACATTGTCAAACTTGTTAGGCTCTTGCACGCATTTTTAACCCAAACTTAACCATTTAGCTACTGACATCATTCTTCAAAAGCATTCTCAAGCAGTGCTACACAAATAGAAGGGTTTTGTTTAAGCTTTGTCTCATTAAACTTTTTATAATACAATTTCAATTTCCAAACAATGCATAGGAGCATGTCTCATGACAGTAACTGAATCCCAGCTAATTGTAATACTTCTGCTGAACCTAGTAACAATTTACGAATTGTGAAGAATAAATCTACTTGACAGGCCCGTTAGTAATAAGGCCTTCAGCTTTTGCTTCGCAGCAGAATGAACTAAAAACCTATCGTTTCCTTGCTGTTGTGAGAAACATTTCAACAGTTAGTTCTTTTTCACAGAAAATGCAGCAAGAATGTTCCAGTTTTTTTTTTTTTTTCTCTTTTAAATAAGAAACAAAAAGGAAAGATCTTAAACCGGTTGAATTTTACACTTGGCTGTCATTGGCCAGGATACATGACAAGTCAAAGCATACAACAGAGAGGTTATTATTTTTTTAAGAGGGCAAACTTGACAGAGAATGGTATTCTAGATTAGAGAGTAGATGGTCTATAATCTTCCTGGTATTGTAAAACTGAAGCTGGCTACAGGGAAAATAAACATTATAATCCCCGGCACTTAAACAATCGCACCTATACGGTTAAGGAACAAAAGCGTGAGGCACCTGGAATCCCTGCATTTGTTCCCAATGCCAGCAACAATATAAAGCATTCAAGTGACATTTGATAATGAGCAGACAGTGGAGCCATAACACACGTCTTTAGAAGAATCAGACTTCCTACCTTGAAAAGACAGATGGAGGTAAGTTCCTTTATAACAAAAAGTTGTATGTAAAGCCTGGCAGCAGTTGCAGTAAATTGAGTCCTTTCAGTCACTGTATACATACAGCGGTTCTGCAATAAGAGGAAAAATGTAACGGGAGGAGCGGCAGGGAACGAGTGACCTCCCCAAGCTGAGTCCTCTCTGTGAACCGAGCACTGAAAGGCACTGCTCCTGATTTGCATGGATTATCTCCTCTCGAACAGGTACAGAGCAGATACATTTAAATGGACCTGGCACAATGGCAAAATGACGGAAGAGTGAATGAATGAGGGACAGCGCCAGAGAGAGAAAGAGAGAGGGAGAGGGAGAGAGAGAGAAAGAGAAACAGACGCGAGAGCGGAGAGCGTGGATAAACTGGTTCTTGCGGAACTGTGTCTCAGAAGAGCTATAGCTCCCTCTTCATGTCACAGTCGTAAGATAAGAAACGTTGTCATTAAGAACTGGTTAATCCGAGGGAAAAATAGACCCAGACCAGCCGGTGCTCTGTGGGATCTGAATTTTACCAACACGTTAGGATTCTTCCCATTTTGCCATTAGGATTTCAGGTTATATGTCCCGAGATCATTTATTATTAGATAGGTGAATAGCCGTGGAGAAAAAGGAGTTTTGAATGTGATCAGTGCTTTGACTCGAATGCTGTAGATGTTAGAGAACACGGCCAATTTGTTAAGTGGATGTACTCTGAAAGAAAGCCGATCCTGTTAACTTTTAAAGACTCAGCGATAGATAATGCAATGTAGATAGAAAATAATATAGGAATATTCGATCAGTGATTAATTTCTGAAAGGACTAGTGTATACTACTGAAAGTAAGATTATTTGTAAAGAAGTCTTCTTAAATTTCTCTTTCCTTGTATTGCTTTTTGATGGCATTTTGGAATAAAAGATTTTTTTTTTTTTAAACAATGCAGAGGTAGCTTTAAACATAGTTATTGCTTACAACTCTGCTTAGTATCTTTACAGTATTTCTGGGCTGTTCCATATTGGTACTCTCATCTGAAAAATGGGAAAAGGGAGAAGGGGATATGTTGCATCTTTTGACATCAGCCACTCAAGAAGGCAAGAGCTGACTTCACAGGAGGAGAAGGACCCTGCTTAGTGAGTTAGCAGGAAGTCTGCCTTCCTCGGGGTGGAGGTGGCTGCAGACACCCAACAGCCAGGCAATTAGGTCAGCTCAAAGGAGAAATCAGTCAAACCAGCTGGTTGATTGAATTGATTCTAGCCCTGGAAGCCAGCATTGATTTGATGTGAAACAAATGACACTGGTTAAATATGTTTCAACAAATGATCTTAAAACTCTTAGCATATACATAAATAAAATTTGAAGAGAGGAGCAAGAAATACAGTTACATGTTCACTGCTTCTGGGACTCACATACTATGGGGAAAGATAAAAAATTTAAACACATTGCACTTCCAGAAACTTCAGCCTCATGGATGGAGTGGTGTTTTGAAAGAAATCTCAAAGTGCTAATACTTTTCCATGAGATTTAGTGAAGATCTGAAATTTCTGAGATAGGCAGACATAGTGAGGATAGCAGTACTTAGGAAATAATTGCTTGAAAGTAAAAGGGTGAAGACAATTGTTGTTTTATGTCTGTGACACCAGCAGACTGATTGCTGGTAGGGTGGATGGGGAGTTCTCAGAGGTTTTTTTTTTTTTTATTAATATATCAATTTAGACACAGCTTGTACACAGGTCAGACTTGTAATGTTATTGAGGTCTTAGTATTATTTTTCAAACTCTCTCAAGTCAGGGACCATATCATATCCTTCAAAACATTTCCCCAAAGAGCTTGAAAGTGTGCTGTATGTGTTTCAGATGTTTCATGCATTGTCTGCAGAAAAAATTGGGAAAACAATGGCAAATATTTTGTATCTTCTATCTTGTTGCTTTTGTGCAAAATTTTGGGTTCAGAAATTGTCCTTTGTAGCCTCATTGAGTAAAAAGAGAGGAAAGAAATATAAATTCCACCATAGGTAGGATGGTGGCAAGAGTCCCACTAGGGCTGGATTGTGTGCTGAGCTGTGAAGCGTTCCTTCTCTCTTCTTTATTTATTTGTATATTTATTTTGAAATTAATTAATTTATTTTTTATTTTATTGAAGTACAAATATGAATCAGACAGTTTTAAGACACCTTAGCAAGACAGATTTGATAAATTAATACATTGCAAACTGTTTTCATACTGTTTTGGTATCGTACAAGGTGCATACATGATATTATACTTTCAGACATTATTATAGCAGATGTCTCTTATCAGTAAATTAAGACTGTAGCTGTTTACTTATCTTATTTTTTATACCTGAATTATATCAAAAATTCAATAATTATTTTCCTAGTGGATGACCATAGTACTAGAAGCCGACATAATATCCTGTCCAATCACCATCAGTGCAAATCTTTTGAGAAGGTGAGGATTTGAGTTTAGGATTTGGGGCATGACTTTCTGGGCAGCTGTGCTGACTTAGATATTTATCAGCTCTGTGACCTTAGGCAAGTTACTTAATTTGTTTATAACCAGGGGATAGTAAAATGACCTTTATTTTATGGTTGGGATAGAGAATAAAGGCAAGGGCTTAGCATAGGTAAACACTTGCACTGTAATTATTTCAAATCTGTTTCCACCCAGTGGGATGTATCTCTCAGAACTGGGAAATGGCATTATGTTGTCCATTAGATGTTTAAAAAAATAATTTCTCTGTCTGCTTTTGGTCTTTTCTGGTGATCACCTAAGGAGGGCTCCTTCCTGACTCCTGACAGCCAGAGGGAACAGTGCCTCCACATTCTTACAAAAGACAGAAATAGAAATAGTGTTCTCAGGAGAGGTAGGGAATGTAGTCGCAGCAGAACCATCCTTCTGCACAGGAATAGGAAATGACTTGTGTGGTACAACGTTAAGGGCGCCCAGAAGTTCCCTGGTCCAGAAATATCTCCCCATCTGTCCTCCCCTAATCCCTAAAATGCCACCATTAGGGCTCATTTCTGTTTCCCTGGCTTCCCATTCTTTTTTTCACTGCACATCCTAGTGGCAAAATTAACACATTAACCAGTTTGCACTTAAAGTGATGTGTGAATTCATAGGAGTTTGAATGCTTCTATCAGAGTTAATTTTCTAGTAACTAGCTGAAGATTGTCACACCAAGAACAAGTCAGATTTCAGTTCAGGTAGAGAAGCTCACATGATGAATTGTCCACTGGGTGGGGAGAGGGTCCCCAGCAGGAGGCTGTGCTGCCTGTGCTAGTGTGCACTTGCACCTGGGACCACGAGGTGGCCCTACAGCTGGTCCACAGAGAGGGACAATGGGGGCCCTACCCCTTGTGCATGCCATGAGGAGCAAGGGTTCATCAAATCAAGCAACAACAGTCCAGAGCATTTTGGTTTGCAAGAACCTAGGCTACCTGTGTGAACATGAATGCTGTTCACCTCACATTTTGGTAGAAATGTTGGAAACAGATTGATTCTAATAACAGACAACAATGCAAAGGAAAAGAAGACAATGCACAATTGTGATATAATGCCTTTGAATATGAAGTGATGCTCTGTATGGCTCTGGCGGACAGTCTGAGGTGTTTGGACAGGCTGTGGCATGCTCCAGTCTGAGAGGAGACTACGCAGGAAGGGTAGCAGCTGAGGTCACCAGGCGCTGAGGCACTTGGTCACCTGTGTTGAGAGCTCAGAAGCGAGGATGAGGGTAACACTGGGGGAAGATGTGCAGTGCATGCTGGGAATGACAGAGCAGAGGTTGCTGGTAGTAGACATGGGACACGTGCATAATGGATGTGTTATACCTCCCGGGAAGCTACCTTGCTCTTCTGTACTTCTTCTGTTCTGCTCCCCTTGTATGAGTTCACCAGGGCCAGGGAATTCATATGGAGATCAGTGTCAGGAGTGATTTTCCCAGTGAGGAAAGGGAGTTCTAATGCCAATAGCTCCAAAACATAGGTCTTTTGAGAGTTGAAGTATTTCAAAATTGTTTTGGGAAACAATTCTCTAAGCCAAAATGCTGTTTGGTATTTTCATTGATGAATTAAAAGCAATTGTGTTTAGAGATTTTGAGTGAAGCAAGTGAGGGTAGGACTCTGCTGGAGCCTGGAACTCATTCAGTATTGAAAACAATACAGCACTTTGAAATCCTTGGTGAGATGGATTACCAGCATTAGTGCCATTAATACTAATGATGGCTGATAATTGGGAAATCATATTTATAAAGACAATAATGAAATAGGGTTAAACCAGATAGCAAATTGCCCAACTCTATTATAAAATGCTATATTATGAACTTCCCACTCTCTTCTTTTGCTTGAATCTTAGTTATTTTGACATATTTACTCAGAAAATATTGCAGCTACTATACTTAACTCAGGAATGACAAATTGTTTCTGGTAACTATTACACTTACAGTAAACTCCACTATAAGATAAATGATTACATAGTAGTAGGAAATATATTTGAATTCTAATAAGGACTGATTTAAGCTTAAGAACAATTAATAACTGTCACGTTCTCATAAATAAAATGATAAGTAAAACCTCCAGAAAGGGAACCCAAACCACAAATGATTGAAAATTATATTCATTAACAGAATGACTGAGTACATTAGGGTCCTTTCAAGTTGTCTTTTGATTATAATTCTCTCCTCTGTCCTTCCACTACGACGCCTCAGTGGAGGTGCAGAGTAGCTTCATTCAGGATTGAACTCTTTTCCCAATGTTTTAAAATTGCTTGATGTTCTACTTTGGCCAGAGAGATACACTTTTTATCTCTCTCTTCAGGAAAAACTTTGCAGTTCTACAGCAAGAAGTACATTTGGTTAACAGACTCTAGCTAGGGGCACTACCTGATAGCACATAGCTCAGGCAGCCTGTAGACGATATGTATCATGGGGCTCTGACTTTTTCCTGGGAGGAGCAGGACTCCCCTAAGGCACAATTTTTAAAAAAATAATTGTGTGTTTGGTACAGGGTCTTACTACACAGTTCAGACTCATAGCCATCCTTCTATTGCAGTCTCAGTAGTGCTAAGATCATAGGCATGTGCCACCATGCTGGTACCTAGTGGCTGGCTGAGCACATGGTACTGGGGATCAAACCCAGGTCCTTATGCTTGCCTACCCAGGTGCTTAGGCTGCTGAGCCAGCTCTATGACTCTAAAGAGTAATTTCTATTTTTTTTTTAGAAGTTTCAAGACTGTCAGCTCTGCCTTGTGCTCTAAGGTTTAAACTGTCCAAGCTCTTAGCTTTTCCATCTTTTTCTTTCATAGACTTAGTTCACAGGAAAATCTCCTTGCCTCTTGTTTTTACTCTCGGTGCCTTTTTATAACAGACTCCAAGGTCCTAGAAATTTGCAATTTTTTTTTGAAACAGAAGAAATTCTTCTTTTCTTATTTCTCAATATCATTAAAAAAGATCTGTGTTTATGATCTCACAAAGCCCTAGGACCCTGACTTGGCACTTCATCACATTTTTAATTCCCAGATGTTCTTATCCTGGGAGTAATATTCTTTGAAGTGCTAAAGGTTCTCTAGGAGTTATTCTCATTATACTGCTTCTCTGATTACTCCTCTGTTTCCACATCTCTGTGACTAGGAAACTTAGGCACACTACCAAACACAGGGCTGAATAGTTCAATAGACTTATTAGACTAACTGCGACAGACAGACAAATGGCACAGACAGCATGTTGATGCACTTAGATCAATAAGACTCTGGAAGACATTCAGGTTCAGGGATGAAAGAAGTTCACATTAAGGAGGATTTGAAAGATGGAAGAGGCTAGAAGGAGTTTGCTGGTCAGTTGTGTGAATTCTTTGTGGTATATAGAAAAGCAAAGAAAAATGGATGGTGTTTTAGGAATGAAGTCATTAGTGACAAGGATTGGAGCCTTGGGATTTTTAAATTCAATTCTTATCTCCGTCACTGAGACACTTACACATTTCCACTGCAAAAAGGATAAGAACAAACCACTGTGGTTTGTCTCTGAAGCACTACAACTTGTGCAGAAAAATAGCGTTGTTTCACAATAAAAGTGTACTTTCATTAATGAGTACTTTAGTTTTTTATGACTGTCAATAAAGAAGGAAAGAATCCTCTGGAAAAACAGCTTTTTGCAAGTATTCCTAAAGATATTCAAAGTGACTTAATTCAGAGAAGACATTTGCTTAAACTCTGCACTATAATGGAAAATAAATCTCTCTACATAATGTATACATATGTGCATACACTACATGTCGAATAAACATGTATATATATTATTCCAAAAGAGTGTAAAGAATCGTCTAACTTAATGTAAATCAAATAAGTTACTCTGTCCCAAAACATTATCCCAAGTATTTGTAATTGTATAAATTTTAAGAAGCAATGCTTACTTTTGACTATTTCCTATATAAATCCATTTTAATTCACATCTTTTATTCAAAGAAGTAGTTCACCTACCTACAAGTTGTGGTTACTGAGTTTGCAAAGATTCTGAAGCATAAATCCTGAAAATACAGGAACATCAAGAAGTGGTAACACTTGTAGATTAAAATGTATTATATATCATCCTGAAATTAATTTTCTTTTTTTTTTTGGTGGTACTGGGGACTGAACTATGGATCTTGCCTTTGCCAGGCAAGCACTTATTCTACTGAACTATCTCTTTGGCTTGTAATTAAATTTTGCTCATTCTTTGACTCATTCATTTCTTTTTGTTTTGAGATTTTCTTTTTTTCTTTCTTTCTTCCTTCCTTCCTTTCTTCCCCCTTCTCCCCTTTCACCTTCCCCTCTCCCCCCTTCCCTTCCCCTTCCCCTTCTCCTCCTCCTCTTTCTTCTTTCTTCTTCTTGGCACTAGGTATCAAATTCAGAATATTCCACTTTCCAGGCAGGTGCTTATGCTGCTGAGCTATCTCCCCAGCCCTAACATGAGATTTTCATGTTATCCAGGATGGCCTTGAATTCTTGGGCTCAAGGAATCCTTATGCCTCAGACTTCTCAATAGAAGCTGGTTCTATAGGAGTGCACAAATATGTCTGACATTTTCCATTCATTTTAGCTGATATATATTTTGTGACTACTGATTGAAAAAGCCTGGTTTCCTTCTCATTTGAGGTTTATTAATTAACAACAAACAAAAAAGTATACTGATTCGGTAGACTGTGAAAGTTGCTGCAATAGTAAGTTCTACAGTAGGTAGAGGGAATCCATCTTCACATCTCTTGATTCTAGACTGGTTTTGCCTCTTGCTTTGACCAAAAGAAGTTGGTAGAGGTTAAATTTGTTCTACCTCTGAACCTAGGGCTCAGAGACTTGAAGATCTCACTTTTGCAATATTGGAGAAACACGATATTATGAAAAGAGTCCCAGGCCAACTTGTGGCAGGGGTGGCACCCCCAGGAGAGAGCTTTCAGAGAGCTCTGAGGAGACCAACCTGAAATGTCTAGCTCTTATGGTCAAACTGGCTAATGGCAGTGACATCAGCAAGTCCAGTCAAGATCATCACACCTGGCCCAGACCAGAAGAATGGCCAACCTGAGCTGATTATTGATCTTGAAAACCATGAATGTATTCTTTTTAATGGAAAGGTAGCTTTTATTTCCATCCTGAATGATTATCATACCATTATCTACACACATCTAAAAAAACTTTGAAATAATTTAAACAGAAGGCACAGAAGAAATCAAAATATTTAACTGTAAGAATTTAAGTGAGAAAATTAAAACATTTCAACAGTACATTATGAGCAAGTCTCCACACCAAGTATCATTCCAAGCAAAAGCAATATTTTTTCCTCATGAACTGTTATGTATTTTATAATTTAAGTCATTAATTGTGGGATATTCTGAGCTATGATGGAAAAAAAAATCACAGGGCACAGTACACAGGAATAGGCTCAAGGCTACTTTCAAGGAAAACAGCCAAAAGACAAGTAATATCTAACATGAAATGGGTAGAAGAGGAGTGGCAAGCTGCAGCACACTGGCCTCTGTGATGGAAAAACTCTACAGGGAAGGGGGAATTTCTATCACTGATATCACGCAGCTCTAAAGCAATTCTAAAGGTCTTAGGATCACTATGTCATTATCTTTGTTTTCTAAGTATACTTAGAATCTGGCTATTTTTCCACTGCCATTGTTCAGGTACAAGCCATGTAGTCATCAGAAATACTTGTGTCATCTGTTTCCCGTGATTCTTCTGAATAAGCTTCTTTCCTAAAGCTTTACTTTCCCATGAGGAACGAGAGTGAGCTGGGTAGATTAGTCACATCTTGCCACTGCTCTACCTGTATGCTAGTAGGCTGAGTGGCAGCTCCTTGAAGGAATGTCCACATCCAACCCCTAAAATCTAAGGATGTACCTTTAATTATAAAAACAAAGGAGCTTTGGACATGTCACTGAAGATCTCAGAATGAGAGCTCAAAACTTTGTTCTGAATGAGCTTTAAGTCCAGTGAAGGATCTCCTTGTTAGAAAAAAGAAGGACATGCTGACACTGAAGAGAGCCCAGAACACAGGAGCACACCCTGGATTGGTGTAGTATGAGCCTATGGGATGCTTGGATTCACAACAGCCTGAAGAGGCAAAGACAAGTTCTCCACAAGGCTTGTGGTAGAAACGCATTCCTATGAATATCCTGATTTTGGGACACTGTCCTCCAGAATTGTGAGAGAATCAATTTTTATTATTTTATATTGCTTAGTTTATACCAATTGGTTATGGAAACCCTAAGAAATTAATATAGCTCCCAGAGTCTCTGTGTTTCTGTTTTAGTAAACCATAACTTCAGAGGTCCTTCAATTGGCCCTCTGGCAACTCCCTGCCCTTCACCCCACCTCTCTGCCATTCCTCTTTGGCCATCGCACTGTTCCTAGAACACATAGGTGCACTCTTTATTCAGGGACCTTGCTATTCTCTCTCTTTGCTTGCTTTTCCCCCTGTGTCCCAAACAAACATGATGTCTCAGTATTTTTCCAAAGTGTCTTACGTGCAGTGAGAATTTCCCGGAATCTTCTACTAAAATCTCACTCATCACCCAGAGCACTCCACTCCCTCCTCATGCATTTACATTGCTCTCTCTAAACCATATGCCATTTCTGACCTCACATATTCTTCTCCTCATTTTCCCATTGACTGCCTTGTCAGCTACCATGAGAACTCTAGGGCAGATCATTTTTTTTAAAACTTGTTTTTACTGTTTTATGTTTGGCATTTAGGAGAGCTGCCCAGTGACTAATTATTCAATTTAGTAAGGGGTATGTTAATTTAGTTAGAGTAGGATAAAGTAAGTACGTAGGTAGGGAATCTGGAAATGCTACTTCCTCTCTTCTAGGAACCATTCCCTGGTGTCTCTGGAATTCCCATTAGCTACTGAATCAAATTCACATTGCCAATTCTCTGAAGCAGAAGAGGAAAGATGCTCTAATTTCACAAGACAATGACACTCTTGTATTATGGCAAGGTGGTTGCATCTACTTTGTGTGTTGAAGCCCCTTGGTTTTCACTTGTCACGTGACATTTGATTCCATAGGAGGCTCCTATTCTGACTGAAACAGTAAGGAAGGCCTTGCAGGGATTCTGCAAACAGGTGAGGTGGGTTGAAATTTGGGATTGTTCTGTAGAAGGTTGGAAGGCAACAGGATCAAAAGTGGAGACCTGTGTAGAGCAGTCCCAGCATGAGGGACCGAAAGCTGATGTTCTTTGATGGGATTTCAAAGAAAGTAAGGCATATTCTTACAAATGGGTAGTCGGAAGCATTCATTATATATATGTGTCTGATAGTAAAAACTAACACAGGGCTTTCACTAGTTCATGGTTTGTGATTTCTAGGGCACTATGAACTCAAATGGCAACATCAGATACATCTACGAGCTCAAATGTATATATTTACTTATATACATCTGTCTGTCTGTGCAGATACATAGTCTCCTTTTCTCCAAAATGCATGAGATCATATAAAAAAGCATCAGATGGCACTTTTTTCCCACCACTCTTAGTCATCAGAGGGGAAATGGATAAAACAGAAAGCTTCGGGTGCTCTGTCACCACATCTGTGTTATGTGGCTTTAGTAATTTTCCTTTCTTTATGCAACTCCAAAAATGTCTGCATAGCAACAAAAAGTGGAACAATACTTCTATCCTTTGAAAAGCAAGAGGAAAGCTGAAATAAAAATGTAAGCAATCAGCAAGAACATAAATGAGAGGCTATGTTCCAGGGGTGGAATTAGTTCAACTAAACCGATGTCTAACATAGTCAAGGAGTTAACAATGTTGTGGTATTTTAATTAGGGTAGGAGTTGGGTTTGATTCAGATAAAAATCCTCCACTGCTTATCCCCAGCATACCAGGACTGCCCAACAATCTTGAGCTGTAAAATTAGGCTGGGAATAGAGCCCAAACAGGATTTCTGACAAGATTCTTAGGACATTTTTCTTTGACTATGATTGGAAATTCTGCGATGATTGCAAGAGAAGCCTTTTTTCCCCCCTGTAAACTGTTTTGGCTGGAAGCTGGGGTGAAATAACAGCAAAATGTTTATGTCTATTTGAATGAAAAGTTACCTAGACTATATGCTTAACAAAGATTGAGTTAAATTATTCTGTTTCTTTAAACACTAGCTATACAAAAGCAAACTTAAATATGTTTCAGCTTTATTTTTGTGACAGAATATATATATATATATATATATATATATATATATATATATATATATTTCACTAAATCTGGAAATTTCTCATATGTACAAACATAAGAAATTTAGTGGTTAACAGAAATTAAAATCTCATTATGACATTTAAAAAATTATTTTAAAAACCCAAAAAACTTATAATAAGATCAAAGATAAAAACAAAGCAACCTAAAACAATAAAAAATACAGGTTTTTTTTTCTGAAATTCTGGTATGGAATTTCAAAACAAAAATATTAAATTAACAATGGTTTGTTATGTCACATATTGTTATCGTCATATTAGTTGTTCAGGTTTCATTGTGACATCTAAAAATATCCTTTAATAGTTTTCTCTTAGTGCTTTGCAATAGGTACAGGGCAGATAAAGTGTATTCTGTGCATGTAGTAGAAAGCGGTCAACAACTGGGAACTTTTCAACAGCTAGCGAAATCAGTTGGAAATACATGCAAATTAGTTACAAAATTTCAAAATAAAGTAGTTCAAAAAAAGAAATGTGTATTTCATTTATTCACTACAAGTGTAGTGTGTGGAGCACTTTGCCCTTGAAAAAGCAACGGACAAAACTCACAGGGAGTCACAATGAAAGGCTGGGTAGGGAGATAAGCATAACTAGGAAGAAGTCTTTGGCTGACCTGTCTGTCATTTATCATCATCTGCTACTTAATTAGAAATGACAACACACTTCTATGCTAGAAATGAATAGGATATCTGAAGGGGTCGCAGAGAGAACTTAAGGAAAATTTAATTGGGGACCGGAAGAAATAGCCATCATAAGAAGGATATGGAAAAGAGCACAGGAGGAAGGGGCAGCATGAGACGCAGTACCTTCCTTTGGGCAAAAGTTTGGCACATTTGATCGGGTTGGGGTGAGCACTTAAGAGAGTGAGGAGGAGGGTGACAGGAGGCATAATGGAGGACATCCTGGGACACAAAGCTCTGGTGAAGGCTCAGGCTGTTTTCTAAGTACAGAAAAACCTAAGTATGAAAACCTGAGAGGGTGGAGTATCACTCCAGGATGAGGCAGAAATGACTTCACTTCCTACTCTGAGACAACTGTCCACTGCCGGGGAGGTGGCCTGGAAAGAAGTCACCACCACACTAAGGACGGCAGCATCAGGGTGCCTGGGGTAGGTGTAGGAGCCAGGGAAATGTGTCACAATTGAAAACAGCAGATTTGAAATACATCCTAGAAGTAGAAAGACAAAGATCGACTTGGTGAGGAAGAAAAAGGAAACTTCTAGAATGGCTTCGGTATTTTTGGCTTTTATGGAAGGTAGACGTTCAAGTCCCTTTCAGAGATGGAAAAGCTGGACAAGAGGGAAAGTATTTTGAACATGGTGTGTTTGCAAGAGTCATGCCACCTCCAAGTGGAGACATAAAGAACACAGGCTGAGGGCTATCTAGATTAAGTGCCTGCAGAAGCAGCTCAGCCTAGTGATGCAAAAGAGGAAACGTAATTATGGCGAGCATCTTGTCAGCTTAAATGCTGCTGACAAGAGCAGGCTGGGATCTTTAGGATGCCTTCGCAGCCCTGGCCTGACCTGTGCCTTATAGGATTAGTGATATGTGAAATTATTTCTTCCTTGATTCCAATATGAATGAAGATGTAAAGCAATAAAAAAAAGTGAAGTGCTTGAATCTGAATGATTCCCTCCCTTCTGTAAGATAGCACCTTCTGCGCACTGACACGTTTTTACCACAGTAATAACTCTGAATAGACAACATCACATTTATATGTTTATAGTCCTGCCTATTTTACTAAAACATGCACTTATCAAGGCTAGAAGTGTTCTTATTAATCTCATGATACCCAAAGCCTAATAATCTGGGCACAGAGTGTTTTATCCACACATAGTACATCCTGAATAAATCTAACTGGTAATCCACACTAATCAGAGGAAATAAGAATTAAATTTTTTCCAAAGAACTTTACAGACTCTAGGAGCAGAATTCTAGAGTACTCCTGGGGAAGAGCTGGACGTTTTCTGAGAGCAAACTCTATGTCCAAATGTGACATACTCTTGATCCACCTGAAGGGTTAAACTGGTCATCTAGTAAGTCCTGTGTTTGATAAGTGACAGTTCTGAGCTACCCTATCATGCTTGAACTTAAGAAGGCAGCTGAAGGAAAAGAATATTGTAAGAAAGAGAAACCTGGGGTCCTTTGTCCCCTTCTTGAATTAGCCCTCAGATGTGCCATTACCAGAACAAATGAGAACTATTTTCTTTCCACTTCTAAACATATTTAGGCTGCTCCTTGGAGATTTCTTTCCCTCTTCAAGTCTGTCTTGGAAGCAAATTTTCAACTGACTTTATTTCTAGGACAATATGTTTTGGAGTCAGGGAGGACATTTGGTGTGTTATGGCTGGGCTCCTCTTTCCCTAGAGATTCTCTCGCGTAGGCATGAGTGCTAGTCCCTGACTCTTCTTTAAGAGAAATGAAAAAGTTCCCCAGAACCAACATGGTTTTTAATTGGTACTAAGCTCAAGACCTCTGGGTCATCCAGTCTCTTGGGTCTAAACTATTCTTAAAGGCACAACAAGTCCCAGAAGTCTGAGTGTAGAACTACTTTACAGTTCCAAATGTGAGCAGAGCAATGTCTGGAGAGGTTAGGTGCATCAAAAGAAAAAAAAAAAATCGAAAAAGATCATGAAGGGTAGCCACTTGAACTTCTGTTTTAAGAGTGTTTTTGCTATTATGTAGGAAAGACAGAAATTCTGAGTTTAGAATAAAGTAGCAAATTCAAGAGCTGTTGGGGGCCAAGAGGGTAGGGTGAATGGGTAAAGCAAGCCTTGTGTAGACAATGCAGCAGAGGCAAAGAGCCCTGGCAGGCTGAATAGTGTATGCTTGCCCTTCCTGACTGAGAAATGTTTGCAGTATCTAGTAAACAAGAAGCCAAATTGAGCCTTTAGCAATGTACATCAGATCATGCTGTTCTTCTGTACAGGATGCCACAGTGCCCTCCTGCTTCCTGGGAGTAGAACACAAAGGTTTTCTATGTCCTGGGAGGTCCCCACTTGACCCACTGCTTCTATGATCCCACCTTATCACCTGCATCTTTTTCCAGTTGTCCCAGCCCTTCTGCCTTCACACTGGTCCTTGACTCCAGCCCTTGTCTTCTGCTCCCAGGTTTTGCTATAACTTTTGCTTGGAATTATCTTCTTGCGAACGGAATGTGCCCTTCATCAGTTTTGGTGTGGCGAGCTGGTGAACAGTGTCTCAGATGGGCGGCACTCTCTTCCTGCTCCCTTATGCAGTCTTTCCTTTATGACACTTACTACATTCACACTTGTTATTATTTATGAAAGTGTTTGAAGCAGTCATGCAGTATTACTTCACTATAGCTTTTCCTTGACAAAGAGAGGAGAGAGCTACCAAAGAAACTTGGCTTAAACTTAGAAGGTATGTACTGAAGGATCTAGGCTTTGTAGAATTCTATGTTTTGAACAACATTGTTCTCCTTCTTCAAGTCCCTTTTAAACATCCCCTGTTGAACTGTTGTTCCCTCCCTCACTATACATCATTGGACATATTTCCTTACGTTTTAGGCCACTGGCTTCAAGTAACATACTCTTCTTCAAGATAAAACCTACTTTTCTTTTCTCCTCTAACCATCACTTTGAGCTTGCTGTTGAGTAAACTGCAGAATGGACGAGGACCCTGCTGGCCTATGTTCTCTTCCCTCGCTCACCAGACCACCTGTCTTCCCACCTTCCCTGACCCAGCACTCTGCCCCTCCCTTTTCTAGGTGCACTGTGTGTATTGTGAATGCCTAGACATCAACTTTTCTTTAACAGAGAAGTATTGTAGATTCTTTAGCAATCCTCTATCTGGTTTGTCCTGTTGCACTGTTACTTAGCTCTGAGTGAATGCCTAAAATTCCCAGGAGCCTTTGCACACAGTGATTTGATTCCATGTTTTCATTTTATTTTCCTTAGGTCCTCCTTACATTGACTTATGTCCCACCACCCTCAATGGGCCTCCTGGGTCGTATCTGTCCAAGGCACTGTTGCTCTTTCTGCTCTGCCAAGCAGACCTCTTTCTGTTATGCTTCATGTTCTTGGTCTGAATTTCTAGGAGACATGTGTCAGGCACTCGTAAGTTTAACAGTATCAGCAAGTTCATTTTGTTCTATGTGCAGATACCTTTGAAAAATCCCTTTTTTCTAAAAATTTCTTGATTTAGTTCTGTATCTCAGTTTCACAATTATTTTTAATTCTACATCTTTTCAGTATGTCCTGTATAGAGGATCTAACATTTATTGGTCTTCATCTTTGCAAACTTGGGCAAAAGTCTAAGCAAAAAGAGAATGTTGCATTTGCCACAAAGCAGAGGGGTATTCAATGTGTAATTCATACATTATAATTGTATCATAGTAAAAGGGTAGTCTTTTTTTTTTTCTATTTGGCACAGATAAAGCTCAGCAATTCCCCCAAAATGCAAAATGATTCCATTATTCCTTCAGAAAATATTATAGCAATGATTAAATTTATGTTAAATACAAATATATGTAAATATATGCATGTATACATACATTTAAAGGGTGTTTACATATTCTATTTATAAGATTACAACATATAGATTTAACAGTTATTGAACATGAAGAAAGATCAATGGTAATATCTGTTAATATATTTGAAATTCCATTATAGTGATGGCATTATTCTAAGAGAAAAATACAGTAAAATGAATGTAAGGCAATTGGGAAAAGATTATCTGCCAATCTTTTCAACAATTTGTCTGTAATGACACAGAATTTGTGAACAATATGAAAGAGAATAAAGGAGTCATTATAGTTTTGCAATAAATAAACTTTTCTTCCTACCTCCCCTCTTGAAAAACAAAGAGAATCAATTTTAAGGAACAAGATGAAGAAGAATTAGGAAAGTAATTGAAAACATGAAGGAACTATTTTTGTGGCTCATTATGTATTTTGAATTGCTGTTCCAGTGTCCAAGATTTCCTTAAACAGCTCACTACCTCCAAACATAGCAGTAGTCTGTTCTCTGCAAGCGAAGAATTAACTGTACACATTGGCAGCTTTAGGGGCATGGGCCAAACCAGAGGCCAATAGATACCCAAGCAGTGCTGGTTCCACGTAGACCCAGTCATGGCCTCAGAGATGGGGCCATTGCACATTTGGAGCTTTGGGCAGCTGGCAAATTTAGGAACAGGGAAATTTGATTTGCTCAACTTAGTGTTGGAGCTAAATTCTTGCACTAAACCAAAGCACGAGCCAACCACAGGTAGGGCCCTGATGTACACATCAGGTAGGGTGTCAAAGGACCCCAAATTTTATTCTCCTTTCAGTAGCTCTTCTACATAGAAAGCAGAAATCTTGCAAAACACGAGGCTGAGTCACTCAGATATTCATCTGTGGTACAGATCTCTTACTGCCTCATCCTTGGGGTCAGAGCTCGGTTAGGGACCAAAGCATGGGCGCAGGACCCAGCTGTGCAATCTGCAAATGCAAACTTTGTATGCGATTGCGGCACCACAGTGGGCAGAAGGCCTGACCTGTTTATTTGACAATGATTCAAAGTATCAGAAATGAAAGTGAGTCTAAGAGGAAGAAATAAATGTATTCTTAAATGTTGTGGCTGTTATCAACAATAAATATCTGTTTTGTTCTTGGGTGTTCCTTGGAAACAGAAGAGTAAGAAACTTGAAAAAATTCACACTGACTCACAGTAGATATTTAGAAAACCACGATGACACTAAGGTCACATCTCTGAAGTCAATGTGAATTATTAAACATGGAAAGGAATGTCAGAAGGAGTGGAAAAAGTATTGCCTCTGGTTAATTATCTCAGTATGTCCGTTATGACTGATACTATGCATTGTCACAGAGACACAGCGGTTGTTGAGACTCTGAAGACAAACATGAGCATACTTTTAGACCTCCTTAGTCCACAGCTCAGAATTGACAAGGAGAGGCACCCTTCCCTGGCCCTCAGGGGCAGACCGCGCCCTTTCTTATCTGTTTTTCATGAACTCTTTACCTCTTTCTCGCACTTCTTTTAGCTTTGCACCTCTCTCTCTGCCTGATTAATCAGGAAGCAGTTCAGCAGAGTGGAATTTAGTTCTTCCTTCACGAAACCCCTGTAACGTTAGTATTGTCTCTCATTCTACCTCTTCAAATTTTAGATTTTTTTTCATCCTATATACAGACAGAACAACAGCAATGACTAAAACTGTTAATAATGATGTGAGGTTTGAAATAAATAGCAATGTCTAGTGCAGTGTAATTATTCCACTTGTTACTTGCGATTATGCTTCCTTTGCTTTTTTTTTTTTTTTCTTTTTTTCTTTTTTGAGACAGGGTCTCACTATGCAGTTCAGGCTGGCCTTAAGCTCACTTTGTAGCTCAGGCTGGTCTCGAACTCACAACAATCCTCCTGCCTCAGCCTCCCGAGTGCTGGGATTACAGGCATGCGCCACCACGCCCGGCTTCCTTTGCTTTTTATCTTTGTGTGTGTGTGTGGGGGGGCAGCTGGCTCAGCCAGCCCTGAGGGCAGAGCTGGCATAGGATATGGTGCCAGGGACTGAACCCAGTCCCTGCGCGCTTGCCTAAGCTTGCCTGAAGGTGTGCTTTCTCTTGCTGGCCCTGTGTTTCCTTTTCTGTCCCTCATCTTTGACGTATGTCAGTTTTCTAGTCATGAAGAAATCACTTTCAGGGTTACCTCTCCATAGCTGATGCACCCCACATAGCTGGATTCTCCATTCCAAATTTCAAACAGGGAACTTCGTTGGCTTAGCTCAAAGTCCTAAGGCACTAGGAAGCCTGTTAATCTGCACCTTTCTTCCAGGTATCCACTCTTTGTCAAGTCAGAAAATGTAGCCTCAAGGCCCATGGTTCACAGAGCTGGAATCGTAGGTACAGAAATCCCCAATGAACTCAGGTTCCAGATTGTGCTGACATGGTATGGAAGTCCTCCCTGGATCTGCATGCCACGGGGGGAATGAGCTCTCTAAATCTCATTCAAGGATTTTCTGAATTTGCAGGTTTTCACTGCTGACCAAATGGCTTGGAAGAGTTCCAGCTCCTTCCATCCCTCAATGGCACAAAGTGCAGTCTGTCTCTACACATGAGGAATAACTTGTTGTCAACATGACTGAATTGGTCAGTGTTGTCTGTCACAGCAGGTCCTCACAACCAATCTGCAAGTGCCACAGTGCTTCTGCAATCAGGATTGATTATTATGAAAGCCAGCTGTGGCTCATCTATTTCATTGCAGATGGCCACAGCTTTTGATTCCATTGAGAAACGTAATTTGTCACCCAAAACTCAAATGCCGCCTTCACAGTATTTCACTTTCAAAGATACAGGGAGGATAAATGACCATATGCAGCTGAATGTGGATTTGTTGAATCTGTTACCGAGTCATTTCTGTGCAGCCGGTGATGAAACATGGGCTTCTGGTTCTAAGTTCTAAAGCTCCTTTGCATAAACAAGCTTCATTGTGTTCAGCTAGACATAATTTCTAGTCTTTTTGTCTTGCACACTTACGACTTATGCCTGGGTTCACTGCTTCAGCAACCTGTGTAACTCCCCATCCAAGACAAATGGATCAGCTCAATCATAATAACATCATACAATATAATAATATATTAAGCTTCTGACAAGTGGTCTTATTGTTATACTTATTGCTTCCCAATTTGATAAGCATTTAAGGTTCCACGCAAAATTACTTTATTCATTTCTATCATAAAGAAAGAAATAGATGAAATGGAAGTTTGACTTAAGTCTTTGTTTTGCTCAAGATAAGCTTGTAAGAAGGCATTTGTTGAAGGTACCAAGGGCTGTATTTTCTAAAACTCACTCCTAATTTGAGCCCTATCAAAGAAGCACACACATGTGTGTACCCATTTTTCAGCACATATCAGGAGACATGAATAATTGAAGTGCCTTTGTATTCCAGATTTTCATTAAATATAACTCTGATGTTGGTCTTCTGCTTCAGTCTTTTGTCAGCTTTACTTTAGCAAAGTGAATTAAAAAAATAATGGACCAAATAAAGATTTCTATTAAGAAATCAACACAAGCTGAGTAAAAAGAGTGTAAGAAAAATAATGGATTCTTGAGGCTCCTCAAAGTATGTTATTATTTTAAAGGATATATTATTTCAGTGAGTCAAAGAGCTAATCTTCAATACCTTAGTGAAATCAGATTAATATTCACTGTCACAGATTTCCAAAAAAAAAAAAAAAGATATATTTCCAGAGAAAAATATTTAAGAAATCCTGTTCATAAAATTATATAGCTGAAATGTTGAGAAAGTGACAAGAGATTTTTGTAAAATAAACATAGTCCACTTTAGCATACTATTTGATAACTTATAAAGCATATATAAGTTACAGTGCTGAGTGAAAATATGTATGCTGTGTAATTATGCTCATTCTACTGTGCATTTTAATTTGAAAGATAATATTATCAGTGTGGGATTTATGAATAAGCTGGATGTAATCTTGTAGGAAAGCTTGAAGAATTTGTGAGCTTAGACAACCTTGGATTCTGAACCGTTTCTAACCATGTATGTATGATTGTCAAACAGCTAGAGGTTTGTTTTATTGCTTTGTCCTTCACCTACAAAAAAAGCAAGTGATGATATTTATCAGAAACTCTTGTAGTGAGTGGAGGAGCAGCAAAGATCAATAGGTTAATATTTATAAACCACAACTCAGGTAATATAGAGTCTGAAAATGCATAAAATAAACATTATGCTAATGATAGGCTATTGATCATAAAGAAATCACTCTGCTCCAGGGCAACACCTTTCATTTGTTCTGTAGGTTGTATGTATGTTAGTCTCAGATAGATATTAAGTCATTGCCATAATTATCATTTAATAGCCTCTAGACTGATGTAGAGAGCAGCGAGTGCTCCAGCGGAATTATTATTTTTTATTATCAAAGTTTTGTACTTGAAACATAAAACATAAAAAACCATCACTGATGCTCTGTCAGATAAAGCCAAGCATGACCTAGGACTGTTGTGCATATTCTGTTTAGAAATCTTAAAGATACCACTTATTTTGAAATACATTTATACATTTTATGTGTTTAATTTTTTGAAGGACTTTCTATTTGTTCCATGTTAATATTTCATTCACTGCTTAAGAAAAACAAATGAAATTTCAGATATCTAGATATATCTATATTTATATCTATATCTATCTATATGATATGATATGATATGATATGATATGATATGATATGATATGTAGAAAGCTCAGAGAATTGCAGCTCCTCATTCCACTCAGTGGTACTGGTCTTTCAGTCATCCATATTCAAAATCTCAGGTTAACCATTATTTTTTTCTTCTTTTTTGCTCCCTGGAACCAGCTGTCTGTTACATACATCCTAAGATTAAACTCTGTCTCTTACAGGTGTCTGTCCCCCTCTCTCCCACTGTGTCTCAGCTTCTCATTTCATTTCCAGACACCATCGTCACAATCTTCAAAGTGCCCTTCTTAGTGTTGTCTCTCTCTATATATAATATATATAAATTAGTTATATATATAATGATAATTTAAAATAAGTTATAGTTATATATGTATATCTATTATATATATACATATATATACATATATATATGTATATCTATTATATATATACATATATATACATATATATGTATATCTATTATATATATACATATATATACATATATATGTATATATATGTTATAGTTATATATATATGCAACTAATTTGGTTATTTTGGTTTTTCCTCCTTAAACCTTTCACGGTTCCCTATTGAACTACATTACTAATAAATTCAGTTTCCCTTTTCAGTTCTAAATTGTGCTTAAAAGCACAAAATGTGAAATGGATTGAATTGAATTTGACTTGTAGTTCTGACCCTGGCTTTTCTTATCTATCTATCTATCTATCTATCTATCTATCTATCTATCTATCTATCTATCAATCTATCTATCAATCTATCTATTATCTATTTATCTAACTTTCTTCCTTTCCTCCTCCTCCTTCTTCTTTCTTTCTTCTCCTTCCTTTTTTTTTTCGTAGAGCTGGGGACTAAACCCAGGGACTTGCTGTGGTAGGTAGGATTGTATCACAGAGCCCTGCTTTAGTTTATCCTTGCTCTTTTTCTTACTCACCAAATGCTTTTTAAAATTCTAGAAGCCATTATAAGGTTCTTATAAGGTGTAATTGACACAATTAATTAATTAAGCAAATATTTATTAAATGTCTGTTATATGTCAGTCATTGTACTGAGACTGGTGATAAAATGGAAGATTCCTTGGGAGATGAGTACTTATCAAACAGTACACACACATCCACACAGGGCCTTGCAAATGTCCTTTTAGATTACTTTGATTTGGCAGAGGAGCTTGGGATTTGGCGCATCAGTAGAATACTTACCTAGCAAACTGGAAGCCCTGGGTTTAGTCCTACACACACACACACACACACACACACACACACACACACACACACACACATGATAATCTCCCTTACAAAACAATTCAACCTTTGCAGGACATGCCATTATGTTAGTTGTCAGCTGCCTGAGAAATATAACTCCTGGGTGTGATAATTTCACAGATGTTCTTTCTTCTTGGTGCCATTGATAATTTTTGATTGTTCAATGCAGACCAGTAATATGAAGAAAAAAATAAGGCTGAACAAAGAGATAGAGAGTGAAAAAGTAGAGAATTATTATAGATTGCATGTCTCAGCAAGCTATATTTTTGAGATGACATTGAATTGAAACTAGAATGTACTGAGAAATCGAGTAGTTATGAAAGGAGATTTCCAGAGCTCAGAAATGCCAATGTTGAGGTCCCGAAGAGGAGTTGGTGAGTCAAACAAGTATCGAGGAAGACTAGTAGCCCTGAATTTTAGCTTACATGAAATAGGAGATTCTTAAATAAATAAATGTTGTATATATGTAACACATATGTTATAATATATATATATTATATATATATATATATTAGAGATGTATAAAAAGTAGATGCATATATCTAATAGTAGAGATATATAATCAATTTTGTGTCATACTATTATTGTAATATTTTTAATTATTGGTCACACACCTTAACCCATAGCCAATCTGTATCACTCTTTTGCCAATCAAATTCCAAACTCCTAGTCTCTAACATTTATTAATATTTCCTTTGCAGGGCACGTTTCTGTTACTTCTCTGTCATAATCCTTTACAATCTCAAAATCTAGCTCAAGTAACACTTCTATGAAAACTGCCCCAATTTGTCCAGGATGTATTTTTTTTCCTCAGTGTAAAATCCTGGAAAGCATGATTATGCAGAAATGTTACAGAATCCAGAACTGTATAGGTTTCTGTTTGAGTCTAGGTTTCTGTGTTGCCTTTATTAGATTTGTTACTATATTTTATGTTACTGTACTTAGGTACCTGACCCAAGATACTTATAGAGAAAAGAGTTCATTTAGATTATACTTTTAGAGCCTGAGAGTCCAAGGTGCTAGCTCTGGTGATGGCCCTGCTGGCTGCCTGACGTCATGGCCATTTAGACAGGAAGCCAGACCAGAGATAGGGCATTATGATTGTTTCTAGAAAAGCTCTCTCCTATGTACAAACTGAGGGTCCAGTGAGAAGTGCATCAATCCCATCAAGGACAGCACCCTGCCAAGCATGTCTTCCTACACCAAAAATCCCCAAGGCCCCTCTTCCCCAAGGCCTCTCCTCCCCAAGGCCCACCACCTCCTGAAGGCCCCACCTCCCCAAGGGCCCTCCCCTCCAAGACCCCACCTCCTCAAGGCCCTTCTTCCCCAAGGCCCCA